>JAQFZE010001086.1:0-19971 GCA_034695245.1 Dicyrtomina saundersi | reverse complement strand
AAAAGAGAGGCCCTGACCAGATCAGTCTAGACTAGACCCTACCGGACCATTATACACCAGACGAGACCATACCAGATTATATCAAACCACAACAGACCAATTTGCGTTAACTATGCTTCACTGTTTTATTAACGCTTAGGTTTACTGAAAGCTCAGCATCTACTTTGGGCCTACGGTGGACATATCCGGCGCGAAGCGCCGGATTTTTCTCTCTTGTTTGTGTGTAGGTCTGACAAATTTCTTGTCCTTCCAAAGTTTTGTACGGTTTCTAATGCGTACTCCTAGTTAACGATTCTACTGTTCAGATACCCCAAAAGTATGCATCTTTGCCTTTTTATTTGCGGCGTATGTATAATTAGGTTCTAAATTTTGTCGTCATATTGAGATGCTGGAGGTATATATGCAAAGACAACAAAAATAGATTTGACTTTATTAGTGTATTTAAAAGTGGTCTTGTATCGATCTTGGTGTATAGGTTTCCATACTGTTTCTATGTTAAAACACATGCCTACAATTAGTCTTCCATTTTTTGCGTCGTTCTGCTACTGCACGAGTCAGGATGATAGTGTTATTATTAAAAATTCTGTTTAAATTGTCATTAAAAATCTAGGTTTTGGATAAACATAAAATATCAACGTCATTTCGAGTAATAATATTAGTCTTCTCGTATTTACATTTCAATAGTCTGTTAAGTTTCAGTATAGATTTTATAGACAAAGGAAGTATGTCGTATTTGTTTAATGTGTATAGGCTTGCTGATTTCCTATCCGATAGATATTCTTCTACTTTCTCCGTGGCTGTCTTGTGTTTGCTGCGCTTTCTTAGCCTTGCGCTTTTTGAACTATGCCTTAGCAATGGCTGAAGGAAGGTCAGCGTTTATGTAGTGCGTCTCATCCTTTGCCTCTTTTAGCTCACTTTTTGCCCGTTGCACACTGTAACGTTCGTTCAAAGAGCAAAAAGTCACACAGATTTTGTCTAGTGGAGTGCCTTCTTTACTTTTAAAGCCTGCTGATGTTGACTCAATTCACTGTAATAAGCTCTTGAGTTCCATAAATTATGTTAATTATCTCTTCAGTGAGTGTTGCTTGACTTTCTTCTAGTTGGGCCTTACATCCAGTAAATATGAGATTAAGTCTTCAAACGTTGAGTTCTACTCTAATCAGCCAATGCTCCAGCTCCTTGTTGTTAGAGGGACCGTCAGATTTTTGCTCTTACGTCACAATTTGAGTTTAAAGCCGATCATTTTCTTTTACTAGTATTTCAATGCGTGCGGATAGCTGTGATACCTTATTTGTAAGACCCGCTTTACTAGTATTAAGTCGCTCTTGAATGCTATTTTCCGTGGTCGCTTTTTTCTGACAGCTGTGTAGTGATGTCCAAATTGCTTTTTGTAATAGCTTATAGTATTCCCGCTATCTTTGTTATGCTGCCGCAGAGGTTTTGACTAGGTTGCTCTTCTAGTTTGTCAATGTCAAGGAGGTTGTCCACCGTCAGGTTTTGTGATTTGGCTTTCTTGGCTTCTTGACTTGTTTCGATAAAGGATATTTTTCGTTTATTGTTTTTGTCAACTGTGAAACTTGCGCTTATAATATTGGAAAGGGAGGGGGGAGGTTCTGCTGATTTGGTTACCGTCTACAATGTTGTTTAGCATTTTGGTACTTGTTGTTGATTGGCTGTTAGATGCAATTCTGACTGGTTCTATGTTGTCTATTGCTAAACTGTTAGGTAACTCGACCATGTACGGGGCATGCACAAACACGTATTAGCGTCTCTAATAAGTAGTTACGTGGTTCGGAGTCGGCGTCGCCGATTGCTGAAATAGTAATGTGTTCTGGTCAAATTCTCCTTCATTGTTAAATGTAGTTGTCAATTATTTTCGTTTATCTGACTATGAGTATTAACTGGTGCTTAGGCGTGCGTCGCATTAACTTTTTCTCCTAGTAAGTCTTTTTGGCCTACCTGTGCTAGATCTGTCAATTGCTGTGCTGTTGGCTATCTTTTTGCTGCGAGAGGTGTTGTGCACTAAAGCGACCATCAGGTGATGCGATGTCGGGTAGCTTCTGTTTCAATATGGGATAACTGTGGAATAGTTTAACAAGTCTTCTGCGTGCTGTCTGCGGCTGTTAGGTAACTTGTCTGCAGAAATATTAGAAAATTTTGCGATGTGGCGTTTAGCGGCGAAGCCGATGTACAATTTAGTCACTGTCACAATTTATGATAGTTTTTTACCATCGCTTAGCTTGGTGGTGGGACACTTTGTTAATTTAATTATGGATGTTGGATAAGTTGTAAAGGTCTCTGGTTCCGTTGCAGTCCCGGTCAGCTCGGAATATATCTGATCCAATTTGGGGAATTGAAATTATTAGGTCTCTTTTTTTTGTCGTAAGAAGTTATATATTTTAACTTACTTTTGATCCCGATGCGTAAGCAATGGCCATTTTTACGTATGCCTTCTGACTCAAGTTAATGATACTGATACTGATTTTGTGTTTGCAGAACATAAAATCACGATAGAAGAAGAATAATGATTATTACCAGTTTTTTATACTCATAGGCAAAACAGGTTGTGTTTTGAGTTTAGGAAAAAACAAATGCGATTAAACTTGTGTGTGTATAAATATTAACACACAAGTTGTTGGCTATTAGTTATACATGCAACATAGATCCTGTTACGAATAATAAAGAGAGTGAGTGTAGTATAAAAACACACATGTAAATAGTTGGTAGGTACAAAATATAAAAATATATCACACTTAACTTTCTAAAATGACTGCGCCTCGCAGTCTTTTTTAAAAAATAAAGTACAAAGTATAGATGTGGAAAATTATAAAGTTAAATTAAATTGTGCTAATATCATGTATGCATATTATGTAGTGTAAATTCAAAACAAAATGTACATAATGAAAACTAAAGGAAAAATTGCATGCAAAAATTATTACATGTGATAAAATAAATAAAAATATTATTATATATATTAAAACATCACGCTTCATTCTCAACGTTGTATAGTTGCTTTACTACGAAAATTGTAGCGAGGAATGCGATCATCGTCCTCAGGCATCAATGAAAATAAAACAAAAGGGGTGACTCGATCCTTGCAAGGCTGTCCACGGTGACGTGAGGCTGATAAATCTGAATGTAGATGTGGTGAAGTTACAGCAACGGCAGGTGAAGTAACGGTGCATGGTGAAGGTGAAATTGTTGATTGAGGAATCGGCACATCATTAAAGAGCTGTGGTTGTCTTGTATAATATCTCTTGAGTTTGGAGATATGTACGGATTCTCGTTGGCAAGTATCCTGTGTATGTTCTATTATGTAGTGGACATCAGTAAGGCGTTGGACATCTTTTTAGGGGCCACACCATGGTCTTAGTAAAGCAGGTGTGAGTCTAGGTATACGCTGTGGATGATTTTATAGTACTAGGTCGTTGTATTCAAAAGTATGTAAGAAATATTGTCAAGTCACAATTTTTTTACTTTTTACCTGTGCGTGTTGTAGGTTGAGTTGTACAGTCTTGAATATGGAATCAAAGTGTTGTTGATAGTTTAAAATTGTGTTGTCTTCAATTTTGAAAAAATCTACTTCTGATAAAAGTCGTCGATGACGTCCTGTCATTATATAGAAAGGTGAGAACTTAGTGCTGGTGTTATTGATGGTGTTCATTGCAAATTTTGCGTAGGGAAAATAGGTATCCCAATCACGGTGTTTGATGTTCACGTACATACTGAGTACTAATTTTAGTGGGCCGTGTTGTCGTTCTAATGATCCTTGGGGGTGAGGTTTGTAGGCACTAGAGAAATGATGTTTTGATCTGAGCATACGATTGAGATTTTTAAAAGGGCGGAGGTGAAATTTAATCCGCGGTCAGTCTGTATAATTTTGGGAATTCCATGTCAACGGATAATACCTTTTATGACGAACTTAGCGACTTGAAGTACGATGCCATCAGAGACAGCGCGCAGTTTAATCCATTTTGATTAATAATCTTGTGCTGAAAATATATAGACTTTGCCAGAGGAAGTGCGTGGCAGTGGATTAACCATGTCCAACTGCCAATGTAAACGTGGTTGATGGGGAATATGAATGTAATTGAAGGTTCTGTATGGTTTTCTTTTTGGTGACTTTTTTCCTTGATATTTATTACAAGTTTGGATATGTGTGTAGATGTCGTTTTTCGTATTGGGCCAATAGTATCTTGCTTTGATTCTCTTGTATGTTTTGTCCATGCCATAGTGTCCTCAGAGAGGGTCGTCGTGTGATGATGTGATGCGTGTAGGTGTGTCTTTAGTAGGTACGCAGTAGAGGAAATTTGAGCCATCGTCGTAATTTTTGTGAAATAATTGATTGTTGATAATAAAATATTTCTTCTTTTTTTGTGGTGTAGTGGTGTGTGTACGTAACTTTTCTTTGGGAGATATTATCCACGAAGTGTCGTTTTGTGTAGAATTGGAAGTGCTTTGTAAAGAGATGTTTACAAAAGCGCGTTCTGGTGTTCGATATAGTTTAGATAACAATCACGAGTATAGTTTGTCGCTCCTTTTATGTGTTGTATTGATTGGATATCGATTTCAGTAAGTTTGAGTACAAGTCTGGTCATCTTTGGTGACATCTTAATTTTTCCTAATCTGAGGATGCTACATAGACTACAGTGGTCTGTCTTGATAATAAAGGGAAGTCCGATGAGGTATTCTTTTAATTAATGCGTATACCATGTAAGTGCGATCATTTTAATTTTGGTAGTGTTCCATTAACTTTCTGCTTGAATAAGGGAACGGCTGATAAAGGAGACTGGTCTATTATGTCCATTGTGACGTTGAAAGAGAACGGCTCCAAGTCCGGATGTAGATGCATCTGTGATGAGGGTGGTTGAAAGCAATGAGTCAAAATGAGCTAAGAATAGGGGAGTGGTGAGTGCTTGCTTTAAATATTTGTATGTTTTTTGGCATTCTGTTGTCGATTTATGTGGTACGTCTTTTCGTAATAGTCTTTGTAATTGTGTAACTCTTGAACTGAAATTACGTATGAAGTTTCTGCAGTAGTTGAAGAAGGCAAGAACTGACTGTAACTCTTTTATTTTTGTCAGTTGGGGTAGGTTAAGGATTGTTTTTACATTTTTGTTGTTGGGAGTGACGCCGGCAGCGGAGACGACGTGTCCAAACATTGAGAGTTTTTTGAAGGTGAATCTGCATTTACTTGGTTTAAGTTTTATGTTGGCTTTTCTAAAGCGTTAAAATATTCTGCGTGAGTAAAGGAGGTAATTTTTAAAATTGTCTAAATGTAATAATACATCATCTATATATGCGACTGCTATCTCTTACTTGTCTTCAGCCAGTATGAGGTCGATGAGTCTTTAAAAAGTTGAAGGTGCATTCTTGGCTCTAAAACACATAAATTTGTATTGATATAACTCATGAGTGGATATAAAGGCTGTCTTTTCTATATCTTCATCTCTTATTTTGATTCAGTGAAAACTGGAGGCAGATCTAATATAGTGAAGTATTTTGTGTTCTTTAGTCTTGAGAGTAATAAATTAATTGCAGGTATGGGCCAAAGACTTGGTGACGAAGTTAACTATGCGCATATCTATGCATACTCTGTACTCTTGTTTGTTACTGGCATCGAATTTTTTTTTCACAATCACCTCTAGTGAGCTCTAGGGCGAGTTGGATAATTCCATCATGTCTTCTTTGAGTAACTTGTTGATGTGTTTTTACAATATCTGGTTTTGAAAGTCGGAGGTTCAGTACGGTCTGCTTAATAGGTTCAAGGTTACTAGTGGTAATTTTAAATTCGATTAAATCTGTAAGTCACATGCTTCCGTCAAAGGAAAATATATCAGTATATTTTTCGATGAGACTTGTTATTCTTCTTTTTTCTTCTTTTTGTGAGGTTAAGGATATATCTTTATGCTTGAAATCTTTGACCTTTTATTTCTTTGTTTGTTTTATGGTATGTATTAGACACGTTTTAATAGTCTGGGGACCAGGCATAATGGCTTGCATAGTGCCAAGTTTCATATTACGAGGTAGGATTATTGGGGTAAGTAAGGGACTAGTTGCGATTATATATTTTGGGTTGTGGGAACAGAGAGCTCTTGGAAAAAGGAGGCGATGATTTTATACGCGAGGGGAAGGAATCATCATGACGTCTTGAGTGAATTTCTTGTCTATAGATATTGAAAAGGTGATTTTGGATCAAGCCGGTATGGTAATGTTGTTAGCTAGGCAAACATTAGAAAGGTAATGTTGTCGTAAGGAAGGTGAAGATGTAGGAGTTACTGAGGATACCTTAGGGTGTACAGGGCAAAATTTTCCAGTGCTGTTAATTACTCGTCTCATTTTTTTTGTTCACAATAATATTAAATTTTGTAGTGAGGAGCTGAATTCCAATTTTTTTAAGATGTTTTCTGGGGAAGTGAAGAAGGGAACGGGACCAAAGTGGAATGATTGTAGTTCTCTCGTCTTCTGACTAATGTCGACTTGAAAATTTTGAAAAAAGTCGTTACCTATTGTTGTTCTTGTATTATTGGTATGTGAACTTCTGATGGAAGCCAGGGAGGGAGTGCAGATAAAACTAGGTACGTCTTTGTTGAGGTTACCTACTCGAGCGTTAGTCTCCACAAATTAAAAAACCTAAATTTTGAAATTAATTTTTGACACTGGTAATACTTTCATTTAGAATTGGGAGCACACAGTCGTACGCGGTACCTGGTTGAATGTAGCAAAAACATAACATAAATGAACCGTGAGTAGTAAAATGTTTAAAATGAGCAATAATAAAAAATCTACTAATTTCAACCACTCTTGATTTGTATACTTTTGGATTGAAGAACACTACCAAACCCCCACTAGCTCTTCCAACATTTGTTTTTCGAACTGCAGGTGAAGTGAATGTGTTGAAATTTTGGAATCAAGTAAAATTAAAATTGGTAAATTCAATCCATGTTTCATTGAGACATATTATATCTGAATTTAGTAAAATGTTTGTGTCAGAAATAAAGAGATTGTAAATGTTATGGTAACCACTAATATTCCACATTATAGGATTAGATGAGTTGATAGGGTGCCCTGAGTTTTATTTCTTTTTCGGTTGTTGCGATCCAGAAGCGCTGGAAGTCTGATTGTTGACAGCTGATGTCTTTGGCCTGTACTCAGGAATACTTTTGACTTTACAAAGAATTTTCTTATCTGATTTGTAAAATGAAGATTTCCCTTTGTATTCAGTGATGAGGTATCGTGAAGACCAGACCTTGGCGGTTGTGTTAGGTTTTTTTTTCTTCCTTTGACTTGTCCAGAAGATGAGATTTGAGCTTTCGCAGCTTAGGGCTAAGATCCTCAAAAATTTGGAATTTGGGATTTTGTAAGAGATAAAACTTTGACAGAATTGCATTACGATCAGACACTGAAGAAAATTCGCACTAAATACCATAAAGATCCTCTTTTAATTTGATACGAGTGTATTCTACAGCTATAATATCAGTTATGGTTACAAATGTGAGGACCTTAGAAATTTCAGCTTTTATTGTCGCCTTATTTAAGACTTGCTGGATATCCACTCCGTGAAATATCAGGTTTGTTCGGCGATGTTCATTGAGATTGAAGAGTACGTTGTTGTTGGTTTGCAAAACGTCAGCTTTCAAACACGATATTTCTGTTTTAGGATCATCCGTGCTGCCTTTAATACTAAGAATCCGCTTAGTGTGATCGCCGACAGTAGATTTTAGTTCAGTGAGATTTGATCGAATTTGCTTCATATCCTGACGATGTTTTTTTCGGAATGAGAGAAGGAATGACATAATATCTTCTGCATCCCCATTTGATTCGACTCCATCGTCATCTGATTCATCACTAAAATGTTTGCTCTCTGCTTTAGCATCTTTGAAATTGTCAAGAACATCCACATTGGTATTTTGTGTTTCAGGTTTCATTTTAAGTAAACTTTGCCAAATAAGCATTCAGAAATTAACGTCAGCAAGAATATTTATATTTTAAATTTATTTGCAAATGTGACTTGCCTAATGGGCACCCAGGCCACAACTCCAGCTTCTGGTACCAAGAACTAGTTTGTCAACTTAATAAGCTGTTCTGACCTAGGAGAGCAATAATATTTATTACCCAAACTACAGAGTCCAGAAAGATTTCCAATCGGATTGAGAAAAGGTAAGGATACTTGACCCAGTCATTAACAGCAGAGGAAGAGAGATTGTTGAGATTCTTGAACAAAATTCTTTTCTTCTTAACGGTAGAACCGTATCTGATTCTCCGTCTCAATTCTCTTTAATGTCTAAAACAGCTAACTCCGTAAGAAAAAGTACTATAGATCTGGTCTGGTGTGAAACCCTTAGTAATAATATTGTTAATGATTTATGCTTTTCAAATTTTCCGGACTCAGATCACCTACCGTGCCTGGTCAGCTTAAGCTGCACCACAGTTTACCAACGTACTCAAACCTCAAACAGCACTAGTATAATTTGAAACCCAGTCAGAAGCGAGGATTTTATTAATTACCTAAAGCAGCATATAGAAGCAATGAATTACAACTACATGCTGTACTACGATAACTTTATTAATATTCTTCACAATGCTGCAAATGCTACAGGAATTGAAAAATTACAAAACAGAAATTTTGTAAAAACTCAACCATGGTATGATGCTAAGTGCTGCCAAAGGCGACAAAGACTTAAGCAAATTTTATCAAATGCTCGTAAGCAGCACAGCCGCCCGTTATTAAACTACTATTTTGCAGCTCGTAAATTATTTTCAAATTTTATAAAATGTAAAAATCGGCAGATCTGGTGTAACATTCAGTTGCAATTATCAGAAATTAAATCACTATCTGAGTTTTAGAAATGTGTTAGCAGGTTTAGAAAATATCCGAAAGCACCCTGTAACATATCTATTGCGGAATGAGAACTTTTTTATTCCCAAGTCATGCCCTCTATTACAATGTGTAACACCATATCTCTTTCTATTACTGATAGTGTCCTTGACGCGGAGTTTACTATGGAAGAGCTTCTTTACTCAGTTAACTTTCTTAAATGTAATAAAGCAGCCGGTCTCGATTTTATTCCTTATGAAATCATCCGCTGTCTTCCAATTGATATTTTAAATATCATTTCAGGCCTGTTTAACTTTTTTTAGCAAGGATACAACGCCTGACAGCTGGTCAGAAATGGACATTGTCATGATATTTAAGAAAGATGATTGTTCTCTTCCCTCAAACTACCGAGAAATATCGCTGGTTAACACATTTGCAAAACTCTTTACCTCAATTTTAAACAACTGGTTATATAAATGGTGCGAAAATAAACATATTTTGCCTGAGTTGCAATCAGGGTTTCGTAAGGGCAGAGGCTGTCTTGATCAGATTTTCTCTTTAATGGCAATTACTCAATCAAAGCTGTGTAGAAAGGGTGGAAAGTTATTTGCTCTGTTTGCTGACTTTATTCGCGCATTTGACAGCATTCCGCATCAACGTCCATAGAAGAAAATGGACTGTCTTGGTGTAAGCGGTAAAATAATCAGTATTATTAAATCTATTTATGATAAAAGTAAATTTAGAGTTAAATCTTCTAATGGTTACTCACACTTCTTTAATATTACGCTCGGGTTATTGCAGCGTGAAATATTGAGTCCCCTACTGCTTTAAATTTATGTAAGTGATATTGATAATTTCTTATCTACCAGAGGTGCTAAACCTGTTAGCTTCGGCGGGACAAACGAGGTTGATCTTTTAATGCTTGTAGACAATAACTCGACTCTAGCAGAAACTAAACTCTTTCTCCAAGTTAAAATTAATATTCTTTCCGATTATTGCAAAGAGAATCAACTAGTTTTAAATTTAGGCAAAACTAAAGTTATTGTGTTTCGGAAAGGGGGAAAATTAAGCAAATCATGGCAGTGGTCGCTAAACGGTCAGCCTATAGAAGTGGTCAGCTCGTATATATACTTAGGTGTCAAGTTTAGCTCCTCTGGGGTCTTCTGTAAAGCTGCTGAAGCGTTTATTAGCAAAGCAAACTCCTCGACGGGTGGATACTTTTAGTAAGTTTAAAATTAAATCTTGGTCAGGCAGAATATAACTATTTGACGCTGTTGTTGTTCCAACCGTAACATACGCTGCTGAAATCTGGGGTTTGAGGTACATTGACATGATTAAAACGGTCCAAACTGGTTTTTAAAAAAACTACTTAGCCTACCTAAACAAACTCCGGGATATTTAGTTCGATGCGAAACTGAGAGAATGCATTTAAAGTGCCATATATACTCCATTACTTTAACGTTTTGGTTGCGAGTCTTGCTAATGCCCCCGAATAGGCTGGCATACAAATGCTACTCTAGATTAGTTAGCCTAATAGATGTAAAACACGCCCAGGAGACTTACAACTGGGCATTACAGATTAAAAATATACTCGATCGCACAGGATTTTCTTTTGTTTGGAATTCTCAGTCTCCGTCACTTGTGGCTCAACATTTTAATATTATTGTTCAAGTCATCAGGGACCAGGCCGTACAGGATGATCTTGCACGCATAATGAGGTCCTCGTATCACCAATATTACTACCTAATTAATTCTAATTTTAAGTGAAGCAAGTATTTGAACTTAATGTTACCAATTCAGCATGTCCGTGTGTGTTCACAACTGTGTCTTAGCAGTAGTTTTATATTATGTAGCAATGTATTTGTAAAATTTAATTGTAATGAATGTTGTATGCAGTGTGGGCCGTCGTTCTACGACTCTGTTTTTCACTTTTTTGTTGAATGCTCGAAATTTCAATTGCAGCGATCAAAACACCTTTAAGCCTACTCAGTAAATAGTATGAATAAAAAAGAGTTGAATTTGTTTCTTTAGCATTTAAATTGTGTTAGCACCGTCTTCGACGTCTTCTCATTTATCAAACAGATTGTTTATTCAATGTAAAACGTAATAATTTGTAATCTGTATTTTTGCGTGTGTGTAATAGATAATGCCCAAAAGCACATAATTTCTTAAATAAATTGTATTCGTATTTGTATTCGCATTATTGGTATGTGTGATGAGGAAAGGGTATTTGATGTTGAGTGATTTAATAGTGAGGGGAACGAGGAGAAATCCATTGTCTGGTATTTTGGTTCCACCGTATGCAATGACGAAAATTACTTGATTTGGGATAATACGTAGTGGAATATATCTAGGTAGTAAGTGTTTGCTGATGACGGAGACTGTCGCTTCGGAGTTGATTTGAGCTGATGTAGGTATGTTGAATCGCTTTGCGTTCACAATGTCACAATTTAAGTTGTTAAAATGGACATGAATGAGAGGTGGACTTATTGGCTGGGTAGGAGATACATAGATTGAGCCAGGCCGTCGTCGTTTTCCGTGCTTACCTAATTTATTCTCACGGGTTGTGCATATTTTACTTGATTATTTCTCTGTTCTTGGAAGAAGTGTGTAAATGTATGTTCTGGCACACAACTACAAGTACGAGCCACTTTTCAAAAACAGCATAAAATCATAATAAATCATTGATTCATCTCTATTTTTCAAAAAAAACAGGACTATTTGCAAGAATTTCAGGAATTTAAAAAAACACCACGTACTAGTATTCTGATACAACTACGAGTACGACTACGACTACAACTACAACTGCGACTTTGATTTTTCACTAACGTAAGTGATGTATTTTAATGATTTTATTACAATAATTGGTGGTATTTACACAACCTGGACATGGTTGATGTTTAATTAAATCATTCAGTATAGCTTGCATTTGAAAAAAATGTTTTAATTATTAATTGTTTTCTTATGAAATAGGGAACAATAAAATAAAAATGCAGTATTTGTAAGGTAGAGAAACAGTTAAATGAATTTAGAAAAGATCATGCAACTATAACAGGTCTAAGATCTGAATGTAAAGTCTGTTCTGAAGAAAAAGAAAGTACACCTGTGATGTGTGAATGTGGATGTATAGGAAGACGTGATAAAATTGCAAGACATAAAAATCAAATATTTATAAAAAATATATGTTAATAAATGCCTGAAAATATATTCTGCGTGAAGTGCAAGGTAAAAACACCTAATAAAAAAATCGAGTATACTGTTACTAAAAATAACAAAAATATAATGCAAGCAAAATGTTCTAACTGTAATACTCAAAAGTTTACTTTTATCAAAACTAATACAATTAGTGGTAATATAGTTAATAAAATTGAAAAATATGTAGCAAAAGTACATTATCCAGGCAGTTATTATTTAGGTCCTGGAACTAAGTTTCAAAAACGAATAGCAAAAGGAGATAAACCAGTAGATTGAATTGATGAAGCAGCAATGCATCACGATTTATCATATAATATTTACAAAGATAAAGATAATAGACATAAAGCAGATAGAAAATTACTTTAATTCATAAATGAAATTAAAAATCCTACATTTAGTGAAAAAGTAAAACGTGTTGTAACAAAAAGTGTAATTAAACCAAAATTATATGTAGGTTAAGGACTTATGCCCTTACATAATAATAAGTTATGACTAGACAAAGATAAAGATAATGAATCATATAAAATACTAGATTCAGTATATAAAAAACCGTTAACTGGATTAGTTGGAATAAATAAATTAGCAAGAAAAACAGGTGTAAAACCTAAAATAGTAAAATAATATTTAGCTACACAGGATACATATACAAAGCATTTAGGTAAAATAAATACATTTAAACGAAAAAGATACTATACACCAGGAAAAGACTCAATATGACAAGCTGATTAGGTGTTTATGCCTGAGAAATGGGGTAAAGATAATGATAGTTATAGATATATTAATTTAATAATTGATACACTTTCTAAATATGGATGGGCTATACCTCTGAAAACTAAAAATGCAGATGAAGTAGTTGATAAATTTAAATGAGTATTAGGTATGGGACGTACTCCAGAAAAACTATATTCTGATAAAGAAACTGAATACAGTGGTACAAAAACTAATAATCTATTTAAAAAATATAATATTACCTGGTATACAACAGAAAATAAAACAAAAGCAATGATTGTTGAAAGATTTGCAAGAACAATTCGACACAAGATGTATAAATATATGTCTGAACAACAAACAACTAGATGGGTTGATGTCTTACAAGATCTTATTACAAATTATAATAATTCAAAACATACAATTATTAAAATGACACCTATTGAAGCAAGTGAGCCAGAAAATGAACTAACTGTATATTCAAATTTTTATGGTTCAAAATCTAGATTAGGTGAGTTAAATAATAATAAAAAAACAAATAATAATTTAAAACAAGGACAAAGAGTAAGAACACATTTATTTGGAACTAAATTTAATAGAGAGTATAAACCCCAATTTGCTGAAGAAATACTGTATATAAGTGAAGTTTTACCTACAAATCCTATAACTTATAAACTTGTAGACTATCCTAATAAAGAAATTAAAGGAACCTATTGTTCTAATGAAATAACACCGTATAAAAAAGAAGAAGAAGATTTTGAATATGAATATATTATTGAAACAAAGAAAACAAAAGATCCTAATATTATAAAAGCTTTAGTAAAATGTAAAGGATATTCTAATAATTTTAATAGTTGGGTTGCTTTACACCAACACAACTCAAACATTTAGAATATAGAAAACATAAACTTAAAATTAAACAAAATATAATAAAACCACGTGTTAAAAGACATGTGGCTCAGCAGGCGTAGCCTGTGAGGAAAAAAAATAAATCATAAAATGAACATATGTAAATAAGTGAAGCAGAACAAATTAAACGTCGAATAAGACTAATGAAAAAAGAAAATGAAAATAATAAAAAATTAGGAGAACAATTTATTATTGAAAAAACAGGAGATGATGCTTTTACATTAGAACGAAAGAAAAAATATGCACCAATTATTAAAGCAACACAAAATATACCTAATACAGTCGAAAATAAAGCAACAGCAGCTTCAAAGGAATTAGCCTTTTTTCAAAAACATGTCAATTCTAAACATACACATTTAAAAAATATTGCACATCATCAATACACTAAATTAACGGAATTTAAAGCTGGTAATGATCAATTGTTAGAAAATCTAGCTTTAGCAAATCAATCTGTACAAGAAGAAAGAAAGGCACAATTAGCGATTGAAAATGTACCAGAACCTATTTATCAAAAATATAAAGGGGGTCTTTATCTTTTAAATATTTAGGTAATTTATCTAAGAATGCTTTATCTCATAAACCTCAAGTAAACAATGATGTGTACACAGATGGTTATTATATTGGAAATGAAAAAATACAAGATAAAGGTGATGATTTTATACATTTATTAGGAAAGAAACATAAATTGTCAATTAGTGTATAGGAATTATTAACTAGAATGCATCCAGATAAAACCAAATATGATATGTATGATGCTGATTTATATGCGTGGCTTATGGTTAAATCTAAAGCTTGTTATACACCTAAAGGTAAATTAAGAAGTTCAAAAGGTGAAAAATGGCGTATTATTTCTGCTTATCTTAAAAAACAAGGTGTTATCACTAAACAAAGGTCCCAAAGCGATAATACAATAGATAAGGCAAGTTTTAAAACAGCAATAGGACATGGCCTCAGAAATAGTTTTTATAGTAATATTAAATTTATCATAGATGATCCTCATATTCTTGTATCAAAGTTAGAAACTACATTAGCTAATATACAAGCAGAACATACGAATATTGATAAAAATGATATAGAATTAGCTACTAAAATACTAGATAAATTCAAATTACATTTTTCAGATAAAGCTTTTATAAATATATATTTTATACTTATAAATAAATTACATAGTAAATGAATAATTAAAATATTATAAAAGTCTTGGAAAATATTTTACATGAAATCAAAATATTAAATAATGAGAGCAAAATATTCAATAATAAACAAAAAACAGATATATTGTTGCATACAAAAAAAACAATATTACAGTTTATTATGAGGTACCAATTCCTATAAAAAATAGAGCCCAAATAGCTTTAAAAAAGATTTCTGCAAACTATTTAATACCTAATATAGATGAAAGAAATAATAATTTTAGATTAAAAAAAGATGGAAATGATTTCGTGAATATAACTTTGAAAACAAGAAGTTATCAAAATAATAGTATTGCTAACGAAATTCAAGATAAAATGCGTTTAGATATCAATAATAATGTTATCACAAAAGAAGATAAAGACAATTTCCTAAATAACGTTATAAAAATTAAACCTGATAATTCTATAGCAAAATGTGTAATAGAAATTCCTACTGGTTATGTTGTTGATTTTACTACAAGTAATTCAATTGGAAGAACGTTAGGATTTACGCGTAAACTACTTACATCTGGTAGACACTTTTTAAATACAACCGTTGATAATAATCATGTTAACTCAGTACTTGTACATTGTGATCTAGTAACAGGATGTTCTATAAATGCTAGACCATCTAGGTGTATTTACTCATTTACACCAAAAGTACCACCAGGCTATAAAATTATAGAAGAAGCTACACAACCAGTATATTATAGTGTAGATCAGGAATATATCAATAAAATAAAGGTTTGATTGACTGATGAAGAACTCAATCCAATTAATTTTAGAGGTGAAGAAATAACAATTACTTTTTCTTTAAAATATTAATAAATAAATACAAATACTGAATATATCAAATATAATAAATATCGATAAGACAAGATGTCAATAACAAAACAGAGCATAAAGCCTGTTTAAATGCTTTAAATATACAAAATTAACCTTCTTGAAAAACCAAAATAGAGCGATTAAATGAATACTATTCTAAATATAAAAATTAATTACAAATTTTTCTTTTAATAAATGAATGCACAAAAAGTGATTGAAAAATACTTGGATCTTCAACATCCAATAACTACTAGTGATGCAATAAAATTTTGTAAATTTAAAGATTATTTACAACAAGAAAAATTACATTTGAATGAATCAGTAGCAACTACAATTAGCATTGATAATGTAGATAACTTTTTTCTATTAGAGATTAGTTTCTTTATTATTGAGATTGATTTGGTAAAAAAATCAAGTAGTACAAGATATACTGGTACTGAGTTAATTACATTAGTTAATAATGGACCCATGTTTCTATTTAGTAAAGTAATCTTAACATTTGATGATACAACAGTTGAACAGTATAATAGACCAGGACATGTAAGTTTAATTCAAGGATTATTAAAATATAATGATGGTTTTAGTTCAAATATAGGATATGGTCAATGCTGGTCTTCAGACGATAATGAATATTCTGCAACAACTGACAAAAACCCAGGTTTTGCTAATAGACATGATTTATTATTCAAATTTAATGCAAATGCAAGGGATAAAGGTAAAGGTCCTTTTATAATTCCATTCTCACATATCTTTTGATTTAGAGGTAAAATAGTATCAGGAGTAAGAGTTTCTGTTGATTTTGTTAGAGTTCTTAATGATGATGCTATATTTAGATCAAGTGCTCAAAAAAGTAGTGTTGATAATGTTGTTGATGGCTTAATCAATATAACATCTCTAAAATGGCGAATGCCTTATATTGAACTAAATTCTGAAATCTCAAGTGAAATATCTGAATATCTTACAACTCAACCAAAGATTCCGTATAAATTCATAATGAAACAGCTAGAAACATTTCCAGTTTTACCAGCAATGACTTTAGATCGTAATTTAACTACTATCTCAGGACCTAAAAAGATTCTAGGTTTTGTTGTTGGATTTCAAACTAATCGTTTAAATAGTCAAAAATCAAATATTTCAGTATTTGATCATTGTAATTTTCGAGATGCTTCTATATTTTTAAATAATGTAAATTATCCTGGCATTAAATTGAATAGTGGTAATGGTCTAGGTTGTTTAGAAAACTATGATCGATATTAAAATTCAGAGAACTATTTACAAATTTAGAACCAGAAATTGCACCCTATGGATTTTAAACAGCTTATCCTTTGTATTGTTTTGATACAACTTTTCAAGACGACCGTATTAGAGGCAATACATTAAGTAATAAAATTTAATTTGAATTTAGTGAAAATGTACGAGCAAATACAACAGCATGTGTTATTATATTTAGCAAACGAGTACATTCTATGACTACAACAGGTGGTAAAAAAATGCAAGTTGAATATATGAGTACTTATTAGTAGAATACTTTGTAAAAATTATTGTATTTTTTTCTTTTATATAAATGATTAATATTTCATTCACAGAAAGTCAATATACAGCTATTGGAAATGCCTTTACAGACAAAAAAGGTGTAACATTACATCTAAATAAAGCTCAATTTAATAAAGATGATGGCTTTTCTACGAATTTAACACAAAGTCAAATCAAACAATTAAATAGGAATAATTTTAATTTAAAATTATCAACTAATCAATGTAAAAAGATTATTACAGATTTATCAAAACATATTAAATCAGGAGGTGCATTACCTCTTTTAGCTCTAATTTCATTAATTACTAAAGCAACTGCTATTATTGGTGGAGTGAGGACTGCTGCAGGAGGTGTAAGCCAAAATGTTAATGCAGTTAATAATAAAAAGTCACAAGATAAAAATTTAGCAGAATTAAAAAGACATAATAAAGAAATGGAGTTGAAGACAAAGTCTGGAAGTGTTATTTTTTTAAAACCTCATCCATGAAAGCATTAACAAATATAGAAATGGATAAATATTCAAGACAAACATTAAAAAATAAACAAAGAAATAATACATTCAGAGGCGTATTTTTGAGAGATAATTTACCTTTAAAACCTAAGAATATAGAAATTGAAATATTAAATCTTGATAGCAATAATAATCAAAGAACCCACTAGACTTAATGGTTTAAAAACAATAAAAAACACTATTATTTTGATTCTTTTGGTCATGGATCACCTATAGAACTATGTAATTATTTAAAATCGGATATAGTTTATTCTACGTTTAAATTGCAAGAAATTGAAACGAATGCATGTGGTTCATTTTGTTTACAGTTAATGTCTGATATTATTAATAATGGAGGAGATTTTATAAAGGCGTGCCTGGTACTCAATCATGTAATAAAATAAAATTTGTTTAATAAATGATTTCAAAATTTAGATATATTAGAAAAACGACTAATGAATTAACATCAAATTATGCATTTGCATTCAATTTAAATAATTAATCGTGTTTATGTGCGAATACTACGTTTTAATTGTTGTTGCTAAATATTCTATACCGTCTAGACATCCATGACCATGTTCTCTACTTACATTTATACCCTCATTGAATTTCAATCCTTGAATTGAACTTACAAGTTCTGGTAAGTTTGTTCTGCCGACCGGATCCGATTTTTTAAAGGTTTAATTTTTTCATCGCAAATAATTGTAACATACTTGTGGGCAATTATAAAAAAAAATTTGTCATAAAAGCATCCTAAGTCACCTTAAAATATAACTTCAAAACGTGTTTGCTATAATCGTATAATCAACTATGCTATACTACTTGGAAAAGCCAAGGATTTAAGTCCAATCATGACTAGATAAGTAAATATCTTATGCAATGTGACATTATTCTACTGCAAGAAACTTGGCTGCATGAGTTCGAGTCAAATATCATAAGCAATGCCCTTCCAAATATTAGAAGGGCATTGAAGCTGGGGCTAAATTAGTAGGCCAGCCTCACGGCGGCATCTGCATACTGTGGAACAATAGACTACATGGCTCTGTGGCCCCCATTAATCTACACAATAATCGACTCAGCGCAATCTCTATCGTGGTTAACAATCTCAAAATCATTATATTCAACTGTTATTTTCCGTGTGCGGACAAATTCGACGAACAAGATCTACTAATTGGTTCTCTCTCCTCCTTCATTGAGTGCTGTGATTGTGACAATTTTATAATTGCAGGTGATTATAATATACACACTTTCTCCAAGAAGTTCTCCGATTTGAAAGGCACAGCCGCTGAGCTGGGGCTGACTTTTATTGATGTTGATCAACTTGGTCATGGTGCCCATACCTACTTAAGTCATATTAACTCACGCTCCTTTTGGCTTGACCATATTGCTTGCAGTGAACTCTTGGCTAACTCCTCGCAGGTGAGCATCATCCACTATACCCCTAGTGATCACTCCTGTCTATTAGCAACCTATGACATATCAGGAGCCAGCCCCGCCCAAACAATTACTCCTGCGACTGCCTCACGTCCTAACAACAGTCTAGCTAACCCTGTAAGACCTACCATTAAGTGGAGAAAAGCTGGCCCTGACACGTTCACGAAATATTCAGAGCTCACCATACTTCTGGCACGTAGCATCAGCCCTTACTTGTCGGAAGCTGAAATCTGCCAGGAGCGGTTCTGTAAAATGACATGTAATCATGTTTCATCTATACACACGGCTTATGACCATCTTATTAGTGGGCTTCAATCCATTGACTCCTACATGGGAGCCTCCACTCGTCAGTCAGCTAACAGAGTGCTTGGATGGTCTTCATCTGTCCAAGACTCATACAAGAATTATAAAGATTTGTACTCCGCTTGGCTTAGGGAGAGCAAAGTTCACAGTGAAACATTTCTCGCCTTAAAACATGCAAAAAAATTATTTAAGCGCTCTCTTCTGGAGAAAAACAGGCACTTTGAATTGGAGCAAGCGAAGACTTTTGCGCTGTCTTAAAATTCAAAAGACTTTCCTAAATTCTAGCAGGAAGTCAAGAAATTGAACAAATGTAAACCCTCTGGTCCCGCCAGCAGACTGGAGGAAGCGGAAGGTGAATTTGAAATAGCAGAGCTGTGGAAAAATCATTTTTAAACTCTATTCACCCCTAGTGACAGTGTCCAACCTGCTGCCAGCCTACCTACGATGAAAAAGTCCAAAGTTAGCACAGTGTTTGTCCCTTCCCAAATTCGGCTAATAATTAAAAATATGAAAAATGGAAAAGCCTCTGGACATGACTGCATAAAAGTCGAGCACCTAAAATATGCTCATCATGATCTCATTGA
>JAQFZE010001085.1:0-19972 GCA_034695245.1 Dicyrtomina saundersi | reverse complement strand
TCCCAACCTCAGCTACGAGACCACACAGCAGGATCCCTCACCGTGAGTACTCGTGTTAGAAAGGCTCGTATAATATACGTAAACATATATTTTTTCACTCATTGACTTCCGTATCTCGCGTAAGCCGTTTACCATGAGACCACGAAGTACTCCTTTTAATAAATAATTAGAAAATAATTTATAGCTCAAACCATCATAGTAAAGATTAGGTTTCAAAATGTTAGTAATATTGAAGTTCCTGGTCAGCAATAAGGGACGCAAACCCACATTTAATTCAGTTGATCCAATTTCTAAAATTAGGCCACCTCCTAAAGTAAAGTCATTACAGTTGTTCATGGACTCAGTTTAATTTTATTCCGAATTCATTCCCAATTTGGCTACAATAGCACGCCCACTGAATAATTTACTACTAAAGGACGACTATACGTCTAGACACCGCAATGTAAACATGCTTTTGAAAAATTAAAATTAGCTTTAACTACTGCACCTATCCAGGCACATTTTGATCCTAAAATACCGACCACTTTAAGAACAGACCTGTTTTTACCTGGCCTGGAGTGCGCACTGTTTTAGACCCATATGGTCAACGGGAAACCAGTCTACAAAATTGTAGCGTCTATATGCAAGTCCTTAACGCCTGCTATGAAAAACTATCAGATTCCAGTGTTAGAGATGAAAGCGATAGTATTGAGATTACAGCAACTATCTTACTTCTAAAAGGGCATTCCTTTTAAAAATAGGACAGATAATTTGACCCCACCCAGCCTAATTAGCTCTAAAAAAACGCCAATTGTCACCTATTTTATTCAGACAAGCCATAAAATTCAATTCGTTTAATATTACAAACTTTAGTCATCTAGCAGGCAATATTAACTTTTTACCTGACCTTTTGTCAAGAACTCATGATGATTTGTCCATATGGACTTTAATATCAACACCACGAGGTGAAAATTACCTAACAGAACAATAACCAGACCCAGTCTTAGCAAAACTAATAACTGGAATTGAGAGAAGCTCGGTTATAAGTTTATCAAATTATTCGTTACTCAACGGCATACTGTATTTTAAGCAATCGGGATCTAGGAAACATAAATTATCGTTAATAATCCTAAGTCGTAAACAAAGAGAAATTTTCCAGAACTAACATGATTTTAAAATTAATGGACATTTGAGTAGAAAGAAAACATTAAATAAATTCTAGTGGGAAATCCATTGACCTTTCAATTTTTCTTTGATCAAGTTCTGCCCTTAGTTTTCTCACCTTCGAGTTGAGAGTTACATTTTCTGATTTTAAATCGGCTGCTGTGGATTTTCAGTCGTCGACTCTGGGTTTCAGTTTCTCTACTTGCTTCTCTATCGATGCCTTCAAATTTCTTAAGTTATTTCGTAAGTTGTCAATTTCATTGTTAATAGGCATTATTTTGAGTAAAATAGTGCAGATAAATTTTTTAGTGTTAGTTCAGTTTTTAGCTTTTTTCTGGAGTCGTCATCATCTTCCTCCTTTGAGTCACTTATGTCTGTTTTTTTTGTTGTCAAGCTTCTTAACTGATTTTGATTTCTCAGGGCTCCTTTTCAATCCCATAACCGTTTCTCCAGCCCAGCTCTAAAGTGCAAAGCAGTGCTTTTATTCATCTTTGCAAGTGAGTACAGGGACTGGGCAGCACTGTTGATTTAACTATTTAACCCCTCAGTTAGAAATAAAATAAATAAAATAGACTTTTATTGTAAGTACTTTAGTATGCTTTGTTAAATTATTTCGTCAGGTTAGTTAGATAGTTTTACCTTTTTTGTCAAATTTTAATAGAAACAAGATTAAATCAGAGGTTTCGAAATTAATGTACTGCTCCTCATTCCACGAAACCAAGGATGCGTCAGAAGAATTAAAATGTTAACATGGCATCAAACCATCTGAATTCGCAAAGGCAAATCAACACCTGTAGCTCTTTTTTTGAAGTAACTAAACTAACGGCAAATTTAAAAAAAAGAGTTACAATCTTTCAAAAAACAAATAAGCTTTGCAAATCTTTTCAGCTTAAATAAAAAACACAAGCCTCTTCAAAATTGTAACAAGTATATTTATTTCAAAGTACCTAGAAGTACTATAGAGCATACACAGTAAAGTTTGTAGTCGTGCTAGAACTCAATTTATTACCATAGGAAATAAAGCCAAATCCAAACTATTTAAACGTTTCCACAGAACAAAATTTTATGATATTAAAATTCTTCTTAGCCTATTTCAATTACTTATAAGCTCAGTACTAATGTACGCACTACCTATATAGGGATGAAAATACTGCAAAAATCTTAAATAATCCTAAACATTGTTTTTTAGTAGCCTGATCTGGACTTTGTAGTTCACACCGGAAGTTTTTTACGACTTAAAACTGGAGCACAAATCATAAAAGTGCAGGTATTTAAAGCTTTAATAAGATTCTAGAAAGTGTTATGAACAAAAATCAAAAGGCGGAAAGCCCGTGACAAGCACTTTAAGCACATACATTCATGCGCAGTTTAAATAATACTTGAGTCAGAGCGTGACTTAACATTAAAGTTTTTAGTAAAGTTGACTCACTTAAAATCACTTTTTCTCTGGCGCAAACGGTTGCACATGCTCATTTTACTTTTACTTTGCGTAGAAAATTAAATCACAGCCCAAACGAAAATTGTCCATTATCATTGTGACAAAATTATTTCCCTCTGTAGTACGTTACTGGTATGTTTTAAACTAAAATTGACGTAACATTATTCAGGCCTAACCTCTACAACTTCTGTTGCCCGTGACGGGTAAGTCCTACGTGAAAACTCGTAAAACATCCTTTTTTTCAACCCTTATACCTTCTGTATTACGTGCAAGATAAGTCCTAACGCATCGCGTATGCAAAATTTTTATACTCGACCCCAACACCCTATGTAGTACATCAAAAGTGTGTTCTAAGGAATTATTCACGTGAAATTATTTATGTGCAACCCCTACACCCTCTGTAGTATTTTAATATTTTACACCATGTCCTAAATCAAAATTTACATAACATAGTGTAGGCCTGACATCTACACATTGTGTATTACATAACAGGTAATTCCTAAAGGATGACTTACGTGTCATTATTTATGCCAAACTTCTACATCTACAATGATACAAATTGTTATCTACAACATAAACTAACTACTATGTTAGTCACAATTTACGACCAAGTAAGTTAGGAACAAAATAACAAAATCAACAAACAACGTTTATACATAATAGCAATAGCAAAGTAAAAAAAATATATAAAGAATGTCATTAATCTTTATTAATCGTAATTAGTATTATATTGTAATTACGTAGTTATAAATCGTACTTTAAACTATTGAATTTGCTTTTAAAACGTTTTTAAATATTTTACTAAATGAGTAATTGTAATGTTAATAATGATTGTTGTGTTACCAATGGAAGAATGCCTTTGCGCCAAATCGGTTTAAATAACACTTTAATAAAGTTCAACTAAATAACTGCAAAGTTAATCACAATTCACAATCGTTAACTTTTAATTGACGAGTGACGGGTGTAATGTTGTTAAACCAATTGTCGTACGGGATTGTTTATAAATAATCCAAATAAGTTGTGCATTCGAGACTTACAATGAGTAGCAATATAATGACAACTGAATAGTGAGTTTTGCGAGTTTTTGACAGCAACTAATACTTACTAACGTGTAAATTAAAATCAACTACTAACTGGAATGTTTTTATGTACAGCCACTAACTACTATGGTAATCACAATTTGCAACAATACGGGTAATGAACAAAAAGATCAAACTACTGTGTCTACTGACTTTTACTGCCGGTAACATTTAGAAGTATTAAAGTAGCACTTACTAAGCTGTTGACGGCATCTAACAATCCTGGTAACCACAATTTACTAAGACGTTAACAACCGCTAAACAAACTACTATGAAAATCACAATTCTCAATTTTCGGATTTTCGTCCCAGGTAACAGGTGCTTTGTGTTGTAATACATTCTGTAAGCAGTCGGTCATAAATAATGCCATTAATAATGTTTGTGGGTCCATACACATGTGATACAGTTATTGAAATAATGCCTAATTGAACAGAGAAGTGAGTTGCTAGATTGCAGTAGAGTTTTTCTACAGATTTAGGACGAACATTGCGTGGCACCTGTTGTTCCTAATATAAGGAAAAATCCACCACTAACAAAGTTAGCAATAATGAGGTATAGCAAATTCTAGAAAAACCGTGGTAAGATAAAACGCAGAGCGCAACCTCAACCGATATTTAATTCCGTAGAGCCGCTCAGTTTGGGTTAGTTGTTAAGTTAGTTGAGTCGATTTGAGTCAGAGAAGAGAGTCAAGTCGTTAACTTGTGAGAAAGATAAAGAAGTCTATTATTTCATAACCCTTTTGATTAAACTACGTTGCACAGTAATTAAAAATATAATTAAATTACTCTTTATCATTTACATAGTGATTATATTCCCATGATGTCCTTTAAAACAGTTAAAATTTATCATCGTAAATATTCTATTGTTTTCTAAATAAAACCACACTTGTTAATTAAAATAAATACATATTATGAAAAACTAAAGTGTTTCCAAATTGTCCTGATTTCAGTTTGATCTAACTCCAGCCCAACCATATAAGTCAATTCATAAACACAACTTAACTTAACAAGTAAAACAGAATATGAACCAAGGGCGTACAATATCTGTAAAACATCCAATTAATAAGTACATAGATAATTCTTCTGGTAATAAGGATCACGATAAAATATATATTTACCTTTGAATTATCCCTTATCTTGAAACCGCGCTTGAATCTAAACCCGAACACAAAATAGTGTTCTTGAACGCAAACCTGGACTTAGACACAGACCTGAGCCGTCTCGAGGCTATAAAGCATATCTCTGAATTTATTTTTAGAAGCAATTTTAGGTGTATTTGTTTGTAATCAAATAGAAAAACAATAAATTAATGTAATAAAACCAAAGTTAATTGTTTCTAAGCTGAGCTTTGATATTGTTTTTAAAACATTATTTTATGAGCCTAACGGACTCCACTTTTTTATTGTCACTTTTACTAAAAATCCATCTTTTCAATACATGGTGTTATATCATATATCCTATATGCAATGTTTTTACAAGAACAATCTTATAATGCAGGTAAAGTTTAAAAAATTAAATAAATTATAATAATCATAAATACTTTATCTCGGAGGAATTCTTGGTGATCGCCATTCTGGCTCATCTTGCGAATTAATATTCTGCTCATTTTCAAACAGAATTCAATATCACTGTCAACCTTACTACCTAATTTTACAGTGATTGCGAAAACTAGCTGATTACGACTAAACATAAAACCTAAGATAATAGGACTTAAGTCTTTAAAACCGAGTTTACATTTCTAGACCAGTAGACACTAAGCACTATGGTATATTATATAACTAATATTAGTATTGCCTATCATTTTTGGGCGTCCATGTTCAGCCCAAAATCTGGGACAAAGGTTAAAGTTAGAGCTATTATACGTCTGGGTTCTAAAAAGTTACATCATGGTATAAATTGTGTTTTATACACTCATGCGTGTCATTTATACAGCACCAATATAGACGGTTCCCGTGCAATTCGTCGGGTAGTGATTTATGCCTCGTGAATTCGTCGGGGAGGCAATTCGTCGGGTAGTTTTTTTTTAAAATAAAGCAACTCGTCGGATGAGTTTTATGGAAAATGAGTCAATTCGTCGGGTGGGTTTTCTGGAAAATTAAGCAATTCGTCGGAATTGTTAGCGTTACCCAGAGGGCACCACGAAGAGGTGATTCCCTGTCCTCCACAAGCGGAACATTTATGTTCCTTGTCAAATTATCAACATTAAATTAAAAATATAAAATATACAACAAATACAGTGCAAATGGAGTGCACTCTTGGGTAGCAAGTTCATGGATACTTAAATGTTTGGTTTGTCTTTTTGGTTTTGATCTTGTTCTCATTTGGGGCGTAATATTGCTGTTTGAAGTTGTTCCACACAACATTTCAAGTTGCCTCGAACGTTTCTTTCGTTTTCGGGAAGACACACAGGGACCCGGCAATTCTAATTTGGAAAAAATTGGCGATGAAACTTTCTTGCTTCTTTTTTGGCGGGAGTTCCCCAGCTAGACTGAGTACTGATGGAATACAACTGAAGAAGCAAATATTAAGCTTTGTAGATAGTGAGTATAATGCATGCAATAATTACCAAAATATGCGTAAATACAACAGCCAATACTCCCTCGAGCTCAACTCAACGACGCAAGGACAACTGTAATTCGTTACCTGTTTGGTTTATTATTACGAGTTGTCATATTTTTCAAAACAACAACCCGACGAATTGCCTCATTTTCCATAAAACACACCCGACGAATTGCCTAATTTTCCATAAAACACACCCGACGAATTGCCTAATTTAAAAAAAACCTACCCGACGAATTGCCTCCCCGACGAATTGACGAGGCATAAATCACTACCCGACGAATTGCATACCGACGAATTGCCACACAATCAATATAGACAGCAGTGGTCTGATTTGACCTTACTAATTTGTAATCGTCATATTTACATGCGTATGTAGGTACTTAGACACAAAACGCTTCTACTAAACTAAGTATCACACACCACTATAACACTAGCGTATACATATAGATTATGAATAGGTATTAGTGTGAGTTGCTTTATGTTTCAGTCTAGATTTGGCTCTTTACTTTATGTTGCTCATCGTCAGAGCACTTTTCGTGCCCGCGAAAAGTCTTTTTTAGAACCTCCATTTACTGAAAAGGGAATAAAACCTTACCTGAAGCTTCGGAATATGGTTTTGGTGTCCGTCTGTCGGTTTTTGTGTCTGTAGAAACTTCGCATCAGGTCGCAATTCTAAACCAATTTTATTCAAACAACTTTTAAACGCTTGCAAATGCGAGGTAAATATGCTGTTTGGGTTTTGGTTAGTTTTGTAATTATAGTGTGTCGGATTTGAATCGGATTTAAATCGGATTTAAATCGGATAATCAGTTGAATAGACCAACTTTTGTACCGTTTTCTAGAACGGGAGTAAAAACCATAAAAAATTGCATGCATGTAAATACGTACCTAGCCAGGCTATGTCAATTTAAAGATACGTAGAAAATTTTTATTTGCATTGCTAGGATAAGTACTTTTATCTACGTACGTTCAAAGAGAAGCCTGGTATAGTGGTTGTGGGTTTGGGACTGCATTGTGAAATTAGGAAATATTTATACACATGAATCCTTACAACAGGTTATATTGTGTTGTTTAGTGATAGGACTATTTGATTATACTTTTTATTCCTGGACTAATTAATAACAATCACATTGCATTTTATTGGATTTAGCTTCATTCTGAGCTCATCTGTCCCCTTATTAATACCACTTAAATAATCTTAGACTTTTGGGGCTTCATTATAATTTATTGCTTTCGCCAGCGTCATGTCTTTAACATATCCAACAAACAAATTATCATCATTTACTTCCAAGTTTTGGTATTTTTCTTAGTTTAGGAAAACTCAATTAATGAATATTATAAATAATAACGGTGCTAATTTTGTTTCTTGTGGTGTTCCATTAAATATCTTTAAGACTAAACAAAAGGTTGCCATCTTCTACAGACTGGGACTTTTTACACAAAACATCTTCTATCCAATTTATATCACATTGATTTACACCAAATATACTTATACGCATCTATAAACGACGTCCTTCAAAAATCATAGTTTTATGTACCACTTTTACAAATTTTAAATTATTTCCAACATATTTAACTACATGTCATGCGCATAAATATATGAGTTAAAGATAGTGAGAGATCGTCAATAAACGACGTCCTTGACACCATATTTTTGAGTAGAGTACCACACTTTGCAAGTTTAAAATTTTGTCCAACCTATTTTATCTACATTTCATGTACATTCGTATATGGTCAATCAATCAATCAAAACAAATGATGAGGGATCGTTCATAAATTACGTCCTTCAAATATTATAGTTTTAAGTACCCCACCTTTCAACTTTAAAATTTTGATCAACCTATTTTAATTTTTTGCCATGCAAATACGTACATAGGTTATTGATGGTGGCGACTCGTCCATAAATAGCAACATTAAAATATAATTTTCAGTAACCCCGTTTTGTCGGTCTAGCCATTTCACAAAGTGGTATCGTTAACATATATGATGCTACTTATATTTGGCCAGACCCAATGACTAGACTGTAAGAGTCAATAATGGACGATTACGAATGTGTTACGTGTTTAAATACAATATAGAAAGTCCTCAATAATATTAAATGGAACATTTTTAACAATTTTGACAACCTTTTTTAATTACATGCAATGGATACGTATGAGGTAATAAGGGTTATACATGGTGACAAGTCGTCTATAAAAGGCTACATTGAAATATCGTTATTTTACGTATCTTTCTTTCTTTTAGTTTAACAATTTCATTCTGTTACTAGTCTCATGTTGTAATTTTGGTACCTCTCGCACCCGCACCATTCGTATCGACGCCAATCATACCAGCACCACTGCGGCCAGCACGTTTGGCAGCGGACGCACTCTTCTTAAATATGCTTGTACCTAGTCCACTATTTACCAAGATCACTCGTATTTGCAAATGTAGCCTTTATCTCATTCAAACCGTAACAAATCGTTCCGGTACTACTCGTATTTGTACCATACGTATTCTTACTATTCGTACACAAACATCGTGTACCCGTGCCACTCGTATCTATACCACTGGTATCTAGCCACGTGTAGCAAGCATTTTTGTACATGAAGCATTCGCACCGACATCTCCTTTTCAAGTTCACTGTTTCGAGGCATGATTGTTCCTTTGCCAGTCATACCAAGACCACTTTTACCCGCAAAACTCTAACCACCTATGAGTATGGCTGGCGAGGCACAATTATCTTCGAAACCGTGGTCTTGGAAAAAAAGGTACCGGTGCGATATCTTTTTGTGATACAATGCTTATTACGCTTAGGCTGGGTACCAGTGGTATAGATACGAGTGGTACTGGTACAAGCAGTATGACAGGGGTACGAGTAGTAAGGATACTTATGATACGAAGGCGAGTCGTACTGGAACGACTTGTTACGTTTAAATAGGATGAGCCACAGCAGATATCTCCTATATTTTCTAAAATTGTAATGACTGACTTCAACCTGGCTGCGATTGAAGCTGCGGAGGAAATATTTAAACCAACAAACACTTATGGTTGTTTATTTCCTCTCACAAAATATCATTCAACGTGTTGCAAAAGATAAAGAGTTGAACAAACTTTATAACGGAATCACAAATGAATCTGAGTTAGTCAGAAAAACTGTTTGAAACATAACTGGGTTACAATTTCTCCCTGTTTATTATGTTTGCTTAGGCTTTGATGAACAATAGTCTCTATAATTCAATCGCCAAAATTGCATAACACAACTGTTTATCTACTCTAAGGAAACGTACATCGCTAACGTCACATCTACAAAGATTGCAACTACTAACAATGCAATGCAAGCGTGAAAGCTAATGTATTGGTTTCATGATGCGCAGTTAGAACAATCTGCAGTTATAAAAATCAACAATAAAAACATTGGCTTCAACAAAGGAGCAAGATAACTTCAGTGTCGCTAAAATATGATCTATGAAGTAAATGTATTTCATTGAAACGGTGGTGGTTACTCAACAATTTAAATTTTGCAACATTTTTTCCATGAACTTTGTTATTATAATAAAATCAGTTTATTAGTGCAAATGCGGCTTGAAGCGTGCTTACTACGGAATGACAGACAAACAGTCAAACCCGTTTCAATACATGCTGAAGGTCTGTACATAGGTGGTTATAAATAGTTGTAAAAATAGGGATAACAGGACTCACCAGGGATTTAAGATGTTGAAGATGTTGAGATATTGAAGATAGAAATTGAATATTTATTTATAGAACTTTATTAATTGTCGCGACGCGTTTCGGATTTTGATCCTTTTTCAAGCGAAATAAGTTTGGAATGAACGATTATAAATAATTGACAATTTGGTTGACATCAATTATGGACTATCCCTGACTCAAACTTTAGCACCGAGAGGGCAAAGGGGTTTGCAATAAACTCCCCAGAACAACGGATGCACAATGTATATGCAACTATAAGTGTGCGGGGCCGGGTATAAATTGACCACGGGGGTCGGGCGGTGAAAATTATGTGATAATTTTGTTGACATCTTTTATGGACCATATCTAGGTTGTTGTAATTACATAGAAGGGAGCTGGTACAAATAAGGTGATAACTCTGTTGACATCATAATTGATGTCATCTACGTGCCATCCGTATGTTATCTACTTTTATATATTGATTACATTAATGAGATGAGGATTAATAAAATAGTGTTATTTGAACCACGTTGGTTATGGACGATCCCCATGAGTCATATGCACTCAATCAATGTATTTGACACTTTCGAGACCGTCTATTAGTGACGTCTTCAGCCATATCAATAGGTAGGCCTGCAGAATAGTAATATTCCGTCCTAAAGACTATCGATTATGTAATGATCACACCAATCTATGGGGATCTGTAAAATAGTTATTTAAATGACGACATGTACATACAACATGTATATAAAAAAATAAGTTAATATTGAAAAAAAAATTTGGGTAACGCCATTTGCATACCTTGGTATTTAGAGAGTAATGATTTGAGCGGCGTCATTTATGGATCATTCCAATAAAAAAATGTAGCTTTAGGTGAAGTTATTTATTAACCCTGCTAATAAAAGATTAATATGGACCATCCCAATACACGGCAAGAAAAAAGCTCAACTGATGATCGTTTACGTTATAGCAAACGATAACTTGGTTAATTCCAACTGATTCATCGTTCAACTTCGAAAAAAATGGAGTGTAGTGTAATCGGTTGACTACGGTAATAGAGCGGTCTATCAGCCTTGAGAGATACGTCAGTTACCGCGAACAATCGTCAATCGGTTGACACTCACCTAATGTTAATTTGATATTGCCGCAGAATTTAAGGTTCAAATCCCACGTGCAATGAGCGCGTAAATACAAGTAGCAGGGGGTTTAAAGTATGAACAGTTATTTGAGTAACTGCACCATGCCGCTTCTGTGTTACAAACTTATAAATATGAAACTAAAATTGTAAAAAATAGTGTAAGTAAACTTAATTAAACATTTGTGCTCCTTAACGCATTCTGGGATGACAAAGTTAAAGGTAAATTTATTCAATTAAAATGTTATTCGTTAGTATTAAATGTAGTACAAACTGCATCCTCAAGTTTACGGCTAGCCTAAATTTTGGGAATTTGTAGGTTAAAAGAAAAGTTCAGGGTCTGCAGGGTACTTAACAAACACTATCTTATAAACTAACAGTTAATAATTTATTAGATTCATCGCATGCCTGCTTATTTTACTTATAGTTATTTATGATATCAAAGTTCTATATATCATTTTTTCTATACTTTACAGTGTAAAATTTGAAAGTTGCAAGCCGTGTTCACGGTGTGCAAGGTACTTTACAAACGCACATCTTACAAACTAATAGTTGATTATTAGATTTCATACATCACAGTTCATCTTTCCTATAATACTTATAAATTATAGCAACATTATCAATTGAAACGATGATTTGTTTTATAAAGGTTGCCCGTGTCTACGATCGAAGAAGTACTTTAAAACTCGTATTTTGAAAATTTAGTTCCTAATTTAGCACAAAGTACTATCCAAAAGCTGCAATCTGTGTTTACAAAGCAACACGCATCTTACAAAACTAATATCTTGAAACATTTTTTGGTCACGAATTGAATAGCAGCATTTTTGTATTTTTTCATAACTATTACATGTATAAATTAAACGCAACCTCAAAACAAGCACACATAATTGCGTTTAAATTTCTACTACTCAGTATTCATAATTTGATACTAAATTACCTAACATTGCAGGTCAAATCCAGTTATGGCGGCTGGTGAACTAGAAACCTAATCACACCACGACTAGCTATCAGATGCTTGAAACTTGAACTGATTGAAATTTACACACTAAATTTTCCAAGCATTTTGCATTATCGAAAAGTGCATTCCGTTTAGCAATACTTGTATAAACAAAAGAAATTCTTTAATGTAACCCGTATTACAAATATGTATTTGGATACTCTGGTTAACATGAATTAACAGATCTCGTATCGTTTACAGCATGCTCAAGTACAAACTAGCTACTATAATTAGCAATATCAGAACCAAATTTTAGAATACGAAAAACAAAGGACATACCATATTAGCACATTCTTTCTGATACAGACAAAGTTTTTGTCTTTTCCAACAGTAAATTCTCGGTTTTTGTAGTTATACCTTTTTTTGCCTATTTCCAAGATAAACATCAGTAAACTGTACAGTGAGCTTATTTATTTCATTCTGTAACAGTTAAAAGTCAACATTACTTTAAATTCCATGTACAAGAGGGCAGTAATCAATAATGGACAATAAATAAGCATTAGGCATAATTACATACACAAAAAATTAAAAAACGCTTTAATCTTGTAATCATGTCTATTGTCAAACTTACTCTATTTTCATCATACTGAAAGTGGCTTCGAAAATTAAAATTCGAAACCACAATAATGCTCAAGTTTCTAAACGTCCAGACTTTTTTAAGTTCATTACCATAACACCATAGTTTTACATCATCCGGAATTTTTCTATCAGTGAATTTGTGAATGACCATAAACGTGGTCTTCGATACATTAACATTTGAGCTTTGATCTGTGAACCAAGCGTTAACACTATTCAAACACGATTGCTTACGATTAACTATAAGCAAAATCAGAACCAGATCATCTGCATACGAAATAGAATTCATGCCTTCTAAATTTGCTTTAAAAACTTCTCCAATATAAATTTTAATGAAAGGTAGGCTAAACACAAGGCCTGGCGGTACCTTAATATTTAAATCATAGCAATTTAATACATTTTCCCTTATTTTAATCTAAAATTTACGGTCCCGCAGAAAGTTTTCAAAGTTTACGTAATTCCCTATTAGTTCTGTAAACATCCCTAAGCTTAAGAAGTAGTTTATAATAAAAAATAGAACCAATAGCTTTTTGTAGGTCTATAAAAACTGCTTTAACCATCTCGCATTTTAAATCAATGCAATTCAAGGAATCCTGCGTGAATTTGAGTGTCGCCGACAAGCAGGAGCAAATCTTTTTAAAACCATGCTGCTAGTCACTCAACTTAATCATATTAGGGAGCCTAGCATACAAACGTTTTTCCAATCTTATCTAAAACATGCAACGTGGATATGGGACAGTGAGACAAGGCATCAAGTCTTAAGCCCTTGAATTTGTTTAATAGGGTAATCGCAGCACATTTTAATTTGGACGGATAAGCACATAAACATAAAAATTGAGTAGAAAGTAGATACAAACGAAGTGCTCACGATTTTATACAATTATTTATTACTTAGTAGAATAATTTATTAAGATGGTAATTTCTTTATTTAAGCTTAGTGAATCTTTTTTTGACCTCATCAACCGTAAAAGGTTTGAAACTTATACTAGCTGGAATACTTGCATAAAAATCATCCAATTTGCTAGAATTTACTTAAGGTGTGCTAACAACAAATGCAGATGCACACGCATTTAAAATTTTATCAACTTTAGTAACAACGAGTTAACATTTAATTCAGTCACAGTACCTAGCTCATTATTTATGCCTACAAGACAATAATGTAAATTCCATACATTAGACAAAGTAGGAAATTTGTCTTACTTAGCACAAAAATGAGCATACTTGGCACTACTAATTTTTCTATTTAAATTATTCCGCTCCAGTCTGTATTGCTGAAATAAATTAGCAACTTAAGTTATTTCACTCTTTCGGCTTATGCTATTCCTATGGTGCATCTTTCTCATAACTTCAACTGTCAGCCACGGAAATATGTTTTCTTTAACACGCCTAGTAATGACAGAGGCATGCTAACTTAAAAATTCTAGAACTGAAAACTCAAATTAATTCAAAATGTAGTCCACATCATCAAAAACACTTATTGTTAACCATGAAATAAAGCTCTTATCAGATATTTAGGCCCTCCTAATAAGTATTTCTATAATTCCTGGTAGTAAAATATTTTACAGAATAATTCACGCTACTAAACTTTCTCACTGCATAAACCGCAGGATGATAAGATACACCTAGTGTCAGTGTCCTATTGACATTATATAGGTTAGCATTTGATACGTGGATATGGTCTAATAAACTACAAGTTAAAACGTTTTTTTAAGTAAGATGAACAATAATCTGCTTTAAACAATTTATTCTAGCAGTATTTGACAAGAACGTTGTGGATTTACCCCGAACAAGTAAATCTATATTTAAATTACAAGTTACTAAAAGCTGAAACCTCAAACGGGTCAGGTGAGCAAGATACAAACCCAAATGTTCTAAACATACGGACTTAGATACAATAAGTGACTTATACTTTACATTGACAAGTCTAGGTTTAAAAAAGTAATATTTAACTTGACTGTCATAAACTTAACCTTGTTTGAATTTAGTAGTTTAAATAACATATCCAACTTGACATAAAAAATTCCATCCTTAATTTACATTGCCACACTACCACCACGACTACAGTTATCATCACAATCAACTCTATGCAACTCGTAACCTTAAATTTTGAGTAAACCTAAAGAAACAACATTAATAAGCTTTGACTAATACATAGTGAATATAAATTATATTCAATAGTAAGTAGGTTTATACTTTAAAGTTTAGCTATATTAGGCCTATCTACATTGATGTGCAAAACCTTGAACACCCAGAAACTTAAAACAAGAGAATCATTGTTATTTAAAGTGCTAAGCTCAAATACATTGTCTACCACAGAAGCATTAAAAGCATTATGATAATCAGACGATGAAAATAGGCACTGCATACAATTATCTAAATGACCTTAATTTCTAAACTGGTCACTTCAATGGCATTATCACAACCACTGACAACTATTTAGATTGCATTCCTACTACACTCCGTACATTCCTAGTCTAAAATAATGCCACCCTGAATGCCCTTAAGAGTAAGTGACGTACATACAACATGGAACTTCTTAACACATCCACTACATACTACATCTGACTGATTCCTGTCTAGCCTCTTCCAACACTTATTACACTTATCAGCAATACTGCAAGCAATAATGATCAATAATATTAGTAGCTATGTAGTACCACAATCAATGAGTAATATCTACCTATTAAAGTAACTATATAGTACCTATTGTTATGTTGCCATGGCTTACTGAGTTCCTGTCATCATAATAGTACAACAGATTGTTATAATGAAATGCCATGTAATACTATAGCCGTATCATGGCAGTGCTTTGGAATTGGAAGTGATTCCAATTCCATACTTTACTTGATGTTTTACTTCTGAAGAGTGAGCATTGTCTTGATAGTTGTCCTGAATAAATATTCTCTACGTTGTATTTTATACTACATCATATCATAGTGTGCACCTTATTTTCACTCTACTTTAACAAGGATTGCGGGTTTTTGTTCTACTCTTAGGTGGTAGTGGCGGCGAAAACCACAACTCTCATACGCCAAGCCGGGCTACACTTTTTGTTCCTACACCATTCTTGACCTTTACAATTTAATTTCAGAATATTTATTGCAATATTAAACGCTGCACTTCTTTCGAAGTTATTAGGATTCTTCTACCATCATGCCTACAAACGGAGCATAATCAAACATTAATCAATACTATTACTCTTCGAAATTGTGGACCAAGCTTAAACTAGTGACGGGATTTGTGACCTAATTTGGACAGGTTTTATACTTGTTCTTTGATAGGTTTTAATTTTGTTGCGCATAGTGTTCCCGCAGATTGGCTGTTAAATATTAGAGTCCGCCTTATTATATCTTCCGTTCTCTCCCAACTACTTTAATTTTCTCTATTTGGTAAAAACATTAACGTGACGAGCTTGTGATGTTCTTGGACGCTTTTGGCTGTTCTTGGAACTGTTATTGTTCTGTCGAGGAAATGGTTATTGACTGCGCCGTTGCCATTTGCGGTTACGGATTGCCGCATCTTTGTGTGTAACCGGCTGTTGCTGTCGCTTGGGTTACTGCATTGTCTACAAGCTGCGGATTGCTGCTTTAACTGTGTACGCCGTACGTGGGTGTCGCATTGTTTACAAGTACGTTGCAAGTTGCAAGTTTAAGTTGTAACGGTGACAACAATATTACAATACGCTGTAACTTTTTGGTAATTTCACTGGTCGCTCTGTCACTGCCAACCAAGTTTGACTTTTGAGAGTTGCCACACCAACAATTCTTGTCTGGCAGCAAAATCGTAACTACTGATACTACTGCAAAGGCTTGGCCTCAGTTTACACACAAGTTTAGTACAAAATGTTTGTATACGCTGAAATTTGTCTGTAAGGCACATCGTTACTTCAGGTACTGATGCTACGGACAGCACTACGTTACTCCACTAACAATCAGAAAAATCAAATCGCTCAATGTTGAGGAATTTACATTTCTGGTTGACGCAACTTTGGAATACTGTGTCTTTACCTCCTCTAGTTACTGTGTGTGAGCCACATTGTCACTTCAAAAATATCCATTTCCGTTTGGAAATGATCTTGCTACTACATTACTCCTATCTACGCTAGTTTCTGTTTAAGAGGCGCATCGCCACTTTGTATGCTAAGACTAGGGACAGTACTACGTTACTACACCGAAAATTGGAAAAATCGAATCGCACAATTTTAGGTAATTTGCATTACCAGTAAAAGCATCTTCCAAGTACCGTATACCTGCCTACGCTAGTTTCTGTGTGTAAGGCGCACCGCCATTTTGTGTGCAGCTACTAGGAACAGTACTACGTTACTACACCCAGAATTAGAAAAATCTAATTGCCCAATTTTGAGGAATTTGCATTTCCATTTGAAACATCTTCCGAGTACCGCATCCCTGCCTGAGCTGGTTTCTGTCTGTTAGGCGCATCGCCACTTCGTGTACTGTTACTAGAAAAAGTACTACGTTACTACACTGAAAATTTAAAAAATCAAATTACACAATTTTTTAAAAACAACGTTTACGTTTTCGGAATGCGCCACTACAAAATTCCTGCCTACGCTAGTTTCTGTCAGTGAGGCTCATTGTCACATCACGTGCTGCAACTATGGAGAGTCCTTCGTTGCTACACTAAAAATTAGAAAAATTGAATCGCACAATTTTCAGAAATCGCCGTTTATTATTCTTGGACCTGGCACGTACAGCATCCCTGCCTACGCTGGTTTCTGTTAGTGAGTCGCTTGTCCACTTCACGTCCTGGTAATACAAGTAATACTACGTCGCGACATCAAATATCAGAAAAATCGAATTGCCCGATTTAGAGAAATCAACGTTTACGATTTTTGGACCTGGCCGTTTTCAACTTCCTGCATGCGCACGTTTCCGTGTGTAAGGCGCATCGCCACTTCATGTACTGATACTAAGAACAGCATTACGTTGCTACACCAAAAACTAGAAAAATCGGATCGCTCAATTTTTGGAGATCAACGTTTACGTATTCTGAACCTGGCACGTACAGCATCCCTGTCTACGCTGGTTCCTGTCTGTGAGACACATCTTCACTTTGCACAATGATACTACAGATAATAATACTGTCATATGCTAAAAATAACAAAACAAAATCAGATTGTTCAAAATTTTATTCTTCTTAACCTTCACATTCATCACTTCTGCTAAAGTTACGTAATCAGTTTTATATAGATTCATGATCATTACTACGACATAAATGTTTGCCTTACACGATTTTATTCCTACGCCACACTTACTTCGAATTTATTCTATATCGGTACCTGGTTGTTGAGGACTAAGAGTTCTTTAAAAAAAGCTTTACGCAAAGAAAACCAGCCTCTGTTGACATCCTCTGGAACTTTAAACCGAGTAATTATTCTACAATACTACGAACGCTACTGCAAAAAAAAATACTACGTTACTACTAACTATTCTACGCTACTACGAAAAAAAAACATTCTACGATACTACGAACTATTCCACGCTTCTGCGAAATTCTACGATACTACGAACTATTCTACGCATCTACAAAATTTTACGACTTTTGACTACCATTTTTGCCAGAAGGGGACCTTTGGTAGCTTCTTACGGCTCGCTTGTGTCACTGTGGTCAGTTATCTACGAAACTTTTCTACGCGGTTAAAACAAACGAATCTACGAACATTACCTCTTTGATCGTTCGGTGTTGAGGATTCTGGATGAGCTCTTTAGTTAAGACGTAAAGTGACTGGCTAAATCTCTGTTGAATTCCTTCGCATCTGGACACTGATTAGGGTGATGACTAAGATATGCCATCTAGATACTTCTTCTCTATTATTTTAATAATCCTGAAAACGTGTTAATCGGTGTACGTTTTGTCTTTATTTTGTTTTCTTTCTGTTTGTTTTGTTGGTTTTCGCTTTAGGCACCAACGCACTACAAACCATTTTCACTACAGCTGGGTTCAAAACAATTCTACAAAACAACGCATCAGCGTTTCTATGCAGCAAAGGCGTATACGAGAAAAACAAATTCCGCGGATGATGGTATAATATCTGCTAAGCAAATGCTCGCCTAATTTAGCTGTATGACGGCGAGGCAGTTATTTTCCTAAGATGGTTTTTCTTGCCACAATGCAGATACAGATCTGGAATTCCAATGCTAATTCTAAATCAATTTTTAATGCTTCCGTGGACGTCATATATTATTTTACTAGTGCTCTAAAATCAGTTACTGCTTTCGACGCTGCTTTTGCCGTTTCATTTCGTTTAGAATCCGTTTAGTCTGAGACCATCAAAAGGTCGAGGCGACCTCTTGGGGGCGACGGACAAAATTTATATTCAAATAATCTTATTACTAATGTGACTTTGAGTCAAAGTCAAGGAGGAGAAGGTCATGTTATGTTGCCATGGCTTACTGAGTTCCTGTCATCATAATAGTACAACAGATTGTTATAATGAAATGCCATGTAATACTATAGCCGTATCATGGCAGTGCTTTGGAATTGGAAGTGATTCCAATTCCATACTTTACTTGATGTTTTACTTCTGAAGAGTGAGCATTGTCTTGATAGTTGTCCTGAATAAATATTCTCTACGTTGTATTTTATACTACATCATATCATAGTGTGCACCTTATTTTCACTCTACTTTAACACTATATAGGTTGCCCTACGATAATACTAGCAGTCCCAACCTTCGCTAAGCATTGCGCTATTACGGGATGTGAAAGAAGTGAGCATGACGTATTTGTGACGCTTTACTGTCCTTGGTACGATGTTCAAAAAATCAATTAAGGTAGTTGGTATAGCTGGTTACTAGGCGTAGGGCTTCGAGTGGCCATGGCTGATGAATAGAAGTATTGGACCTCTTGCACTGCAGGGAGGATTGTGTTATTTCGATGGAAATGTTACGACAGGCAACAGTGGGTCAGGTCGTGGCGTTTTAGCATGCCACATGCTGGCTTGCTTATTGACCTGTGATATCTATTTCTTTTCCTTTTTATTTGGTTTTAAAGAGGAGTCTGCGTTCGGCTATTATAAGTCACGCTTCGACGGCGTCAGTCATGTATAAGGCTGAAACGTTTGTATAAAATAATAATAATACGCTAAGGCTTGTTGGTTATGGTCGGGCAAACTGTTTTTCTACAAATAGTTGTAAAATATATCAAGCTTAAAATTACATTTTTTTAATCCTTTACACACGCGCAATGACAAATAAAATACCAATGTACCCAATAACGTTTCTTGGTTAAGGTCGGGCCAACTGCTTTTCTACAAATAGTTGTAAAATATATCAAGTTTAAAATTACATTTTTTTAATCCTTTACACACGCGCAATGACAAATAAAATACCAATGTACCCAATAACGTTTCTTG
>JAQFZE010001084.1:0-19977 GCA_034695245.1 Dicyrtomina saundersi | reverse complement strand
TAAGCCAAGTACAATATTAAACTTGCAATCGCATAAAAAAAAATTACGAGTTGCTAGCAACCAAACGTTGAACAGTAGTGTAATTAGACACACACTTTGAAAAACATGCTTTTTAACATCTGCAACCTTATTAAATAAATAAATTTTGAATCTTTTTAACGCTTTAAACGTTTGTAATAAAAGTTATAAAACCATTTTAAAAACATTTTAATTTCTTTTAAACCCAATCTCTAACTTTTAGGTAACCATTTTATCTATTTTTCTTATATATAGTAAAAAAAATTGTTTGTTTTTAGCTGTTTTTGGGTTGGAGTTTATCATACAAGTGGAAATGTCCCGTCAGGAGCAGTCAAGTACGCGCAAGTGGCACCGCAGTACACGTCGTGTTACATCGTCCTTAATGAAGTCAATTTCGCTTCCGGTGTAAACCAGTTTATTGAGTTGGCAAAATATTGCCAACCAAATAGGCCTCGAAAAGTTGGGAACGACATGAAGTCCTTTAAAGTTGCTTTTGTAAATGCAGCTGGCGAATTAGTAATCGTATGTCCTTTGGAGGGTCATATGAGAAACCGACCTGGCTTTGAAAATAATCGGCATTTTTTTTATTTAATGGGCGGTAATGACGTTAACAATACAGATATAAAGCTGTCCGACTGCCAAAGAGATCCTGAGTACGCTAATAGTTTCCCTAATGGAACTGTTCATCCGTTTGGTATAGTCCTTTTGTTTAACGAAAACGGAAATATTACAAAATACGAATCAGTTAATTTGATACCAAATGCTAACCCAAGTACTGGCTTCAAGCGCAAACCAATAACAGCTATGCAGTTAGAGAGAATACAGTCACATATGGCGGACTTTATTGTGTTAGGCTCTACAACTGTCTTTTCAGACTGCAGAATATTTAGAAGAATATCTTCTCATTTTTCGCCTCGAGCTACTGTTATTTATCGGGATTGGCGAACACGCATTGAGGACGATATCTCACTTAACAGATGCGGAGCTGCTAACGAACCATTTCAGCCCGAATCTATGCGTTACGCGGCTCCGTCTCCAGGAATAGACAACTACTGCGAGGACTCTATTTTATTCTCTCTTGAAGATGCACTTGAGAAAACAGACGATCCTATACCAGTTATAATAGATTACATCAATCCATGCTATATACAAAATCAAAACACTCGAGGTGGAGGGTTGGTGGTTGATGAGGACGTTCTTGACGAAGAATTTCAACCAAACATGCTAATACCAGAAGGAAATAATGAATGCGACGAACCCATGGACATTAAATTTGATCTGGAAGACGACAATGAAACACAAACAAATAGCACAAATAATGCTGAAGACATTAACAGCTATTTAAACTTTTTTGATAAAAATTTAGTCAAAACTACGCCGTACATTTGGCAAGATTGCGATGGTTTAAATACCTCGATTATAGATAAACTTAGTGGAAGCATCGATATTAATCTTGTTAGAGATAAGGACGTCTGTTATTGGCTAGAATACAATGAGTACGAAAACGACTACCCAAAGGCAACATGCAACCTTTGCAATAAGCTATATCGAAAAGGAGTTTTGATAGATCGATCTTCTTCTCCAGTACTTTCGACGTTTATCACAAATGGACAACTGCACAGAGGTGCAGGCAAAAAGCAAGACAATCGTAATATGATTCGAAATCATCTTAGCAACAAATTGCACCACATTTCCTTGCAGTACTTTAGAAATCTAGACAATGGACTTCGAGGTGACGAGTTCAATAAAGCCATGATGCAGCAAGATGGAGAATATTATCAGTTTTTAGCAAAAACTGAAAGATTTATGATTGCAGTGTATCAGTCTGTACGCTTGTCGTTACCTTATCAAAAGTTTCCAATTTTAATTGACACATTAAAGTATGCTAATTTTGACCTAGGAGAACTACATTTAAATGAAAATGGCGTGCAAAAAGGTGTTCGAGTTATTAGCAAATGTCTACATAAGGAGCTTATATTCCACATGGTCACGCAAAAACCATACTTCAGTATTATACTTGACGATTCCTCAGATTCAGCTGGCCTGCCTAACAGTGTAATATTATTTCAAACATACGACGCTAATAAAAATGTCAAAACGTATCATTATGCATTACTTCATTTAAAAGACGGAGGTAAAGGCACTGCAATCTTTGACACATTTTTTCAGCAAATAACACGCGATAATCTGCTCCCATTGGTGCAATTAAGGCTTGTAAGCATGGTTTCAGATGGCGCACGTACGTTACAGTCGGTCTTTCATCGAGAATTACAAGCTAAGACAAACAATACGCTAATTCACGTCCACTGTCATGCCCATAAACTGGAACTGACTATTAAAAATGCCTTCAAATCAAACAAGTATCTTGAAGCTATGGACAAACGAGTGAACAAAATTGCTCGGTTTTATAATGCCAAAGCTGTCAAAAAACGCGCAATTCTGAAAGAAAAAGCATCTAAAAAAGTTACTTACGATGAAGACAGAAACATTTTGCCAAAACAAAGATCATTTGAAATAAAACGAGTTCATAACATTCGCTGGGTTACCCATCACCTAACGGCATACGAATCAATTTTAAATCACTGGGAAGAACTTGTTAGTGCAACCACTGAAGTCCAAAATTCACGAAGCTCAGAATTCAGATCAGAAACAAGAACCACAGCAACAGAATTACTTTCCTATTTGCTCGACTCCACATTTTTGGCGCACCTAGCCTTTTTGGCGGATATTGCACAAGCGTTTTCCCGAGTTTCCCTGATTTTGCAAACAAAAAATTCAAACCTTATTGGTAAGCGAACTCTTCGAACCCAATTAATAAACTCACTGGAAAATTATGTTGCTGAAGGGGGTTATCACCTGCGAAAGCTGTTGCGAAATTCTAACATAGCTGCAGCTGATGATCAATTACCTGCTACGTTTCCAGAACATTTGCAGCGTTTTGAACACTCTTTAGTCGTGTTGAACAACTCAAACCTGCACGCACATGAATCAACCAACGTCACCGAAACATTGTGCGATAATTTGCCACAGTACATGCTTGCAATTTTTGACAAACTAGAATTCTACTTCCCTTATCCCATGCCTTCAAATTCATTTGATATATTTTATCCTCCTAATCTTGGTCGAATTGAGGCAAACGACCACACAGGAAGGATTGAGTTGGCTACACTCAACGTACACTACAGGTGGGGACATGACGTGGATACTTTGCATAACTCGTTTGTGGTATTAATTAACAGCATTGTAAGCGACCCTAGCTTTAACAGAAACCAAGAGCTTGCACCAGAAAATTTTTGGACGCACTACTTGCGCGCAAAAAATATAATTTGGAATGCAGACATTCGTAAAGTTGTTGAAATTCTATTAGTAATGCCAGCAACAAGTTCGTCCGCCGAGCAGTCATTCAGTATAGCTAATGCAATTAAGACAACTTGACGATACAGCTTAGAAATTGCAAGTGTAGATGCTGAGCTCAGAATAAAATTAAATGGTGAAAAACATATTTCAAGAATAAACTCGTTCACTTATGCTCGGGAATTCGTTAAACTGCACCGGAGGCCAGATGATGAACACAGAGCACTTCCGGTACCCATAGATGATGATGAAAAAGACGTAAATGGAAAGCGATACAAAACAATCTTTGAAAGACCTGTTTAGAAGTAATTGTTATGATCGTCAATACAGTGCATTGCTGCAACTATTATAACAACCCAAAATCAAGTCCTAACAGCAAACGTTTAAATGTGCGTTATTTGCTACTGTCAATAGTAGGAACGTGGTCTTTTAATACCACTTGAAACTCACACTAATATAGGTGTCTTTGTACTTGCATATACTCGTATTATTAATTACGTTCCTAATTAGGCCCATTTCTGCTTTAGCATTACTTAATTTCGTATAAATAAACGTCGTCTTTACCTTAACTTAAATACTATGCACGTGTTTTAAGTAAAATTAAATTAGGTTCAATTTGCCTTGAAACGACGTCCAACAACTAACCTATTGGTTTGCGACATATCAAATTTTGGTGTAATAGTGCACCAAAACTACATTATAACTGAAAAAATTCTACAAATTACTCAATTTAGTACATTTTATTTACTGTAGTAAAACTTGACTTACGTACATGATATCTTTATTTCTAAGGTATGGTTTATCGTAGGTAAATCTTACAATCTTTTAAAAGCTCTAAAATGTATTTCCTTACGTTTGTTCTTATATTAACGCACACGCGAACTTATACTATGAACCTTAAACAGATACCTAAGAATTGTTTGTTATATATCTACAGCTGTAGATTTACAACAACGCATTTAACTTCAACCCTGTGTAACAGTGTCTGGTTAACTTACGGCGTTTATTGTTAAGCTTGGTGATACAACAGTCACTGAAAATCACGATATCTAAAAAAAACAATGCTTTAATAAAATACATAACTCTAAGATAATGTCAATGTTTACACAATTCTGCAAGCCTAATAGGCCACTTTAATACTATATATTTGTCATTTGATTCGCCTATAATTTCAATAGTCACACTTGTTACAAAAAGTAAAACTAACTGGTAACAAGTTATCTAGAGTTGCAAAACACCAACGTTGCAGAAATGCTTATCATCAGTGAAACGTCGTTTTGGCGCAAGTCTAATACACAGCTAAACGTATTTTGTTATCAGTCTAAAATTGCTAACTTTTTTCTGTAACAACTTTGATGCCTAAAAAAAGCTGCAGCACCAAATTGGAATTACTGACTATATCGTGGTTTTAAAAACATAATAGACGTGTTGTTTATATTTTTTGCTGTAGACTTGCGTTAAATTTAAATAACTTTTTGCTGACAATTTGCAGTATTTATATGGTCTTCACAAATTGAATGCGATTGTCAATGGCACGCTTACTTTTGCTGACATTGATTAAATTCTGTTTACGTTATTATTTATTATTTATAACAAGATATGTAATGCTAAAATAAATAAAAAGAAGCTAGTAGCTAAGCATTAGAAATATCTGTTGGGCTAATTGTATCTTTTTTCTACAGAATGGTCCAATACATTTTAAGAGATCGTAAAAATCCAGAAGCTTACGTTGCATACTTGCAGCGTAAAAATAGGCGTGATGAACAGAAAAAACGTGCGCGCAACTATTACAGATGCTGTCGTTGCCACTGCCACTCTCGTGTTATTATAAGAGAGCACATTCGGTTTATTGAAAATTCCCAAAATGTAGATAAAAGTAAAAGTCGCAGTCCGTCTCCAGAATTAAGCCAGCAATTTTAATCTCAATTGTAACTTCACAAGAATTCAATTTAAAACTTTGTGGTGTACCAATCGCTTTATATATTTATTGCAATTACAAGCGTCTAGTAATTATTTATGCGTCTTTATTATCCGCTGGTGGTAATCAACATAGTTATGATACTACTGTCATGCGAAATAAATATATATAAGGTATATTTATATAGTAAATACAAGATTGAGAAAATATAGAAGAATACTTGATGTTTATTTGTAATTTGTAACTTAATTAGGTGTAACTATTATGTATAACAATAGTATGTTCCGAATACTGAGTCTTTAAGCTATCCTCATTGGAGGACAGTGTCAAGTTTATTTTTAAATAAAGTTGTCTATATATATAACATTATTTTTTACAAAAAGTTAACCATAGTCAACATACCTTTTAGCTGAGAGTTTACCTATGGTGGTTTAACATTAGGCTTGCTAAAATCATTGCAGTAAGATGACGCAACTAGCCTCATTTAAAAAACTAACAAAAGTTATACACAAGATACACATTAAACCACATAGTTCGAATTTACAAATCTATCGATTATTTGTTTTTTATGGCGACAAAAATGACAGCAAACATTTTTACTTTATTTTTTTCTAAATCTATATAACAGAAAATTTAAGTCGACAAAACAAATTTAAATTAAAACTGCAGGTTTGGCGCCAAAACAATTTTGAGTTTAAAATTTTAGCATTGCCTATATCCGGCGCAAAGCGCCGGATTTGTTTGATCCATTTGCCCAATGTCAACTTTTATTAAAATTTTAAAAGGTACTATTTGCTACATACACAAAAACACGCCCTTTATAATACACTGCCTAGAAGTATTAAGAAACAAAAATTAGACCTTCCACCTAATATTGAAATTTCAACAAAAAGTCTATAATTTTAATCTACTGTATAATTTGAATCTACTGTATGATTTCAGTGTGTCCCGATACAATAGGAACGCGGTGTTTTTCGTGGATAACTCGCCCCACACGGGGCTAAAGGGACAAGATAATTGTTTTTATGTTAACTTGTTAGTGTGTACAATTAAACTTCATTTGGCCTTCAGGGTCACGTAGTTCTCATTAAATTATTAAAAACCAAAAAATTGCTGCCCCGATAGATTAGAAATACTTCCTGGCTTCCTTCATATACATCACGATAACTTCTGACCATGTTAGCAAAACAGTGTCAAATTTGTCCTGGTCACTCCCAGATACATTACGTATGACTATAAACATTCACCTTTATTACACGATTCGGGCAGCTCCAGTGGTACTAGAGAAAACGAGCCCCAAATTCATATTTTTTACTCTAGGAACCATATAAGAAGACGTGACTTGCTGCACTTAAACATCCAGTATATGCATTTTTAACCGATTTGAATAAATAAAGGCGGGTCACAATACCTAATTAAATTGCCTACAACACTACATATCACTTGTGTATAGGGTCAACTGCGGTCACGCAGCGCACTTCCATGAATATGGGTTACACTGTTTAGTAATGGAAAACGAGTGTTGAGTGCTTCCTGTAACTAGTGTAACCCATGTTTCTGGAAGTGCCCCGTGTGACTTCAGTTGACTCTATACACAAAAGTGTTATTTTGTGTTGTGGGCAATTTAATCAGGTTTGTGACCTGCGTTCATGTATTGAAATCGGTTGAGAACGCATATGTTGGATGTTTTAGTGCAGCAAGTCACGTCTTTTTATATGGTTCTTAGAGTAAAAAATATGAATTTGGGGCTCGTTTTCTCCAGTACCTCTGAAGCTGCCTGAATCCTGTGATGAAGGTGAATGTTTGTAGTCATACGTAATGTATCTGGAAGTGACCAGGACAAATTTGACACTGTTTTGATGACTTGTTCAGAGGTTATGGTGATGTAAATGAAGGAAACCGGAAAGTGTCCTTATTCTATCGGGACAGCTATTTTTAGTTTGTAATTAATTTCATGAAAACTATGTGACTCCTGGAGGTCAACTAAAGTTTACATGTACACACTAACGAGTTAAAATTTTAAAAAAATTATCTTGTCCCAGTCGCCTCGTGTAGAGGGATTAAACTAAGAAAAACACCGCGTCCGTATCCTATCGGGACACACTGTAGTACATACATAGCTAAAATGTTTTACTAGGAAAGAAATGGTATTATTATTTAAACATAGAGCTCAAAAAAGAATTATCTACCTCCCTAAAATAGATGGATTTACATATTTCTATTGGCTGGGATTTGGCTGATGAAATGGATCACTTTTTTATAAAATATCAATCAAATTACTAACACAATTTATTAGCCGGCGTGACTGCTTTTAATGGTTACAATTTTGGAAACTGGCAAGAAACTGAACAGAGTTATACCTTACGCATTTGCAGTTACAGTTTGATTGTATGAGTTAAGATTAGAAATTAGCAGCTGTAAATTAAACAACATGTGACGTTCATGAAAGTGGTTGTTGGACATTCTTCCCCCCGGATATCTTTCTACTGGACATTTTTTACCTGCACATCTTCCCACCAGGAATTTTAACCCCTGACATCTTCCCATAGAACTCTTTACCCCGGGAAGTTTTCTTTTTGCGCCATTGTTTAAGATGCTAGGATGTATATTGTTATACTATTAGAAGTGATTTATTAAATGCTTTACTCACATACACACAAATCGAAATCAATTTAAAATATAGTAAACCCGAAGCAAGATTTGCTTGGTGAAAAATGAAATTTATATTTAAATTCCTAATAAATGATTCGAAAAAAAGCAGCTTAGAATCAAATGTTATTTAAAGTTAATAGTTGCTAGCGAACTTAAAAATTTGCAAAAAATATGTACGACACTGTTTTTTCCCTATGCTTGAAAATTCTGTAATTTATATGCTGACATCGTACAAAATGCTTTGGTTACAACTAAGGAGCCAATAAGACAGTGAAAAACGCAACTGTTCAAGTCATTAATAATAGTATGGTTCCAATACTGAACGTAAAAACTTCCTTCTTTAGTATGAAATAATTCAATTAAATTGATTTGAAAGTAAAAATTAATAAGTAAAACTTTTTAATCATGAGAAAATGGATTAACGCTTAGACGTCCTTAGATTTCTTAATTTGATTTATTTTTGTAAAACATTTTGCCTTGACACTTTATGTGCTCAACTATACCATAAGTTTCATTTTTGGACTAGGGGAACCAAAACGTCCTCGGGGATAATATTCGAGAAGAAACCTTCCTGGAGGAGATTATCCGTATGCTCAGAAAAGTAGATGCGTTAGGAAAATATATCTATATTATTTTTGCAGATGACAATAGTTACAGTGAAGTCGCAGTAAACCGTTTTGCGAATTTCTGCTTTTAATAATTATTCAGCTGTTTTAGAAAAAACCCTAACACAAGATGTGATTAAATGTGTCTACCCCAATCTCACGCACAATCAATAAACGACAAAATAAAAACACATTGACAATAATAACTCGTACACGATTATTTCACGTCTTCCCTGTCAACGCTGCTTGCAAATTTTTAAAATATCATAATTTTAAAACTACGTCACAGGCGTAATTTATGTTTGTAAATATTTCTGGAGAGTGTTTCAAAAAGAGCGTGTTTTTCTCTATGTAGCAGATAGTACCTTTTGAAACAATAAAAACTGACATTGGGCAAATGAATCGAAAAAAGTAAGATTCTCCATATAGGCAATGCTAAAATTCAAAAATTCAAAAACGTTTTGGCGCCAAACCTGCGGTTTGAATTTAAAATTGTTTCTTCGAATATAATGTCCTTTTCTGTTATATAAATTTTAAAAAATTGAAGTAAAAATGTTTGCCGTCATTCGTGCCGCCATAAAAAAAACAAATAATCAGTAGATGTGCATACGCAACCAACCCAAAACACCGAACTAAGTAAATCATTTAATACTAGATCACTTATTTAGTATACACATAAAGTGGTATTAATGCTTTAACCGCGTTATGTAAATTGCGATGAGTTTAACGTTAGCCTATTGCAAAACTCAGTGATTTTAAATGTAGCTAATCCAATCTATTACTCGCAAAGGTTCTGCAATTTACGTACTAATTATTCAACGTTAAACGTTTACTACTAACCATACCGCAAAATTACTAGATTACATTTACTGCACTTTTAAAACGCACCAAGTTCAACGTTTTCTCTAATTAATGCATTCAACACGATTACAAGTTGCGTGATCTTACTGCCACTGGGGCTTACCAAATGCATCATCAGTGTAAGTATATTACTGACTAAAATTTATGCTGACAATTGTCAACTGCTTGTAGTGTTCATGTAAAAAACTCTAAAATAGGTTAATAATGACACCAACCTGGTAAATTCGTTTTTAATTTGATAAGCGTAACTCTATGCCTATAACTATAGGTGCTACGATAAAGCTGCAATGGCTTATGCAACTTAATTTCAACTTATCTATTACTTTAATAAATTAATGCCGAAAAATATAATATTAAAGACATCTATGTAATCTAATAATTTTCATAGTATTTTAAGATTATCAAGGTATGAATTTTATGATTTTAGTATGAAATGACCAATTTTATTGTTTGTTAAAAACGTGTTTGGATTTTACTGTGCCCTAAATGTAAAAACCGTATAAGTATCAGTGTAATACATTTATAATATTTTTTTTAGATTAATACAATAATATATTGCCAACTGTATAGCTTAATATTACTAGCATGTAAATTAGGTCTTTGTGGTCCCAATTAGGTATCAACACCTCTTGCTTGCTGTTTCATGCCCAAACAACGAAAATGAAGTTTTGAAAACAAATTGCGAAACCAAAACCTTAAGTAGCAAATTAAAGTCTAACAAAGATTGTCTAAAGGTATTTGCTTTACATTAAGTAAATTTTGTCAATTGTATCGAAGTAACTATTGCACATTTTGCCAGTTGGCTAACGTCGATACTATAAAAATATGCAGCCAAGCGTGCTGCCTGTTAACCACAAGAATAAAGATAACTATACACTTATGCATGCTACTTTAATGCAATTCCGCTGTATCTTTGTGCAATATAATTGTTTCTAATTTGAAATAATTATAAATAGTAACTTTATGAAAAACTATTTCATAGATCATTTGTCTCATCATATCTTGGCATATCAATTATCATTACATACGTTGTATCATCATAATTAAATCATTAGCAATTTTCAGGTTTTAATTTATGAATGCCTTAAAAAATTCTTTTAATTTTTCATACTGTTTATATCATACATAGGGACAGTATGGACACAAAAGGCCATACAGTGTCTCATAATTTTAAACTCACCCCTGTTTATGGGGTTTTCTTTCCTTCCAGAAGGAATTTTTCAGCGAAATATTTTTTATCAAATGACTAGTCACTATTAATTAGGATTCGACTTTGATTGACCCCTAGGGGTCACGTGGGTCTCTCGTAAATAATTAAAAACAAAAAACGGGGTGTCTCAAAATTTTAAACGCACTATATGGTTTTTCAAACTAAATGAGCCATATCATCCAAATTAACTAATAAAAAATTATGAAAATTCGTATGCATACACCAAAATATATTACTCATCACTAGAATCATCAACTTTGATCATCGGGTCACTGTAGCACTGGTAGCGTCGGAGAAGGCGGGTCAACCTTATGTCAACTTTTTCCCCCGTTTAATACCATGGAAAATTCACGACTTGCATCACTAAATCCTTATGCACATGAGCAAATTTCAAAATGTCAACCGATTGAAACATAAACAAGTAGGACATAATCAGAATTAAATTGCCTACAAAACAATATGCAACACAATACTTAGGTCACTCGGGGTCACAAGACGTCCGGGACTGGACATTACCTATCCAAGCTATACGTCATTATTCATATTTATGAGTTTAGTGCATTTTACCAATTACCATTAACCATTACATTAACCAATTACATACCTACAAAAGCCATTGATCTAAAATGTGAATTAAAGTCATTAGTGAAATCATACATAAAATTATTATTTGCTATATCTATTTTCATATTACTTACTGCGTATCACATCTTTAGCAATTATTAAGCGACACACACTGCATTGACGTCGAAACACAGATTAGACACTAAAAAATGTACGAATAGTCCATTAAGTATTAAGTGCATATTTGGTCTCACTAGTCATGGACGGATAATGTGGCCAGCGACTCAGGCAGCCACCGCTGTCTGAATTTAAAATAAAACATGTACTTAAATGGAACATTTTGCATTTTTCAAACATATGTAAAATGAATATTTTGACATTTCAAAAACACGCAAATAATTTTAATTTTACACATTTCAAAAACATGCTAATAAAACATTTTAATTTTTTCTCAAGACGTGCCAACAGAACATTACAGTTTTCTAAGTCAAGTAAAAAAAACATTTTAAACTTGTCTAAAAACATGTAAATACAACATTTTGCTTTACTAAAGAAAACCATCAATAAAATCAAAATGGTGGTTTTTGTATATGGAAACAAATTGCTGCCTAGAAGTAATTCCTTCGTCCGGCCCTTTTTGGTATGACTTCCGTCAAGGTATAAATACATTCTTTGACTTCATTATAATATCTTTTACAATCAACAACTCAACATAAATGTCCTGGGTTCCAAATAATACTGTCATCATGGGTTTTTAGAATTCGATCAAATTAATTTCTATTTATACACGGATTTTCATATTAGGTCGTGGATCTATTGCTAAGTTTGACTTAGAAGTCCCCCCTGCCTGGGAGTTACTTATAGCTTTACACTATACACATGATTAGTTTTAGGAGTCAAGGGCAAAATCATTTAATGACTAAACAGCAACACAAAAATATTATGACAGTTCAGTTGAACGGTAATTACGATTTATTGACGAAAGGAAATGTGATGAGTAATTATGTGGTCAAATATAAAAAATATCCGTTAAATTTTATGACAAATATGACATAATAAAATATCATTGGTTCATATTTAGTGATGATTCATAAATGATTTCACCAGATACTACTAGATCGTTTTAGACTAGAAATTAGTAATTACGTACAGCAGAAAGCGAAAGCTGAGACTAGTCGAGTCAGTCGACGTTTTCTTTGAGTTGCCCGTTGCCCCTGTATTTACCATATATAGTGCGTTTGAATTTTTGAATGTGTGAATTTTGAACCTTAATAGCTGCTTCCTACTATCAACTATCTTTAGCAATGTTATTTACAACATGCATAATGGTTCTGAATGCGTAACAAATCTCAAATCAGCTATTATCACTTTTAATTCCAATCTCATATAGTACGTGGCGTTGTTCCTATATATTTTATATAAATACACTTAACAAAAATGGTGTCATGCATGGATGCGTAATTTTTCGGTTGACGGTTGTATGGGAAAATACATTTTAATCGAATGACCATTTTTATTCAAATAAATAGTAAAAAGAAAATCATTTCTTCCACACTTGAATTTCGACTTCCCACTTGGGCTAGACCCAGGCACGTATTTAAAATATTCTTTAATCTTATTATATAGAAATTTTTTTTCAGAAATTGAGAATATGGCCCCAAGGGCCCTGACTCTCCTAGACGTGTCTACAGCAAATTGGAAAATTAACACTTAGGCATTGAATCCCATTTTGGAGGAGACTGGGAATAGACCTCTTGCAATCTACGCCATAGCTGGGCCATTAAGATCCGGTAAATCCTATTTCATCAATTCCTTTATTAATCATCTTGATAATAATTTATTAGAAAATTCTGATCCTGATCCTGCTCTTGGTTTTGAATGGGGAGAAACCACTGGACTGTAACATCTCACGAGTGGTATACAGTTTTGGTCAGAGCCATACTTTATTCGGACCGTTTTTGGAGAAGTGGCAGTGCTCCTGGTGGACACACAGGGTTCATTTGACTCGGAAGCAACCTTTCGTGAGAATGCAATCATTTCTACGTTAACCTGTCTCCTCTCCTCAGTTATGATGTTCAATAAGACTTCACTTATCAATGAAGCAGATCTTCAACACATGCTGTGCTTCTCCACTTTGGCACAGGACATCGCGGAAAAGATCCATAGTACGGGTTTCGAAGAGTATGCTTCAAACTTGAGTAAGTTAACTGTTAACTATGTCGTGGGTACGTAGTTTTTGAGTGTTTTCGTAGTTTGTAGAAAAGAGTTATATCGTCTGTGAAGAACAAAAATGACCCATATCCATTTTTAGCTAAAAACAATATCACCTATCTACAAAAATATTCAAATATGTCTTGAGAGCATTTAAATAGAATATTTTGCAGTTTTCAAATACATGGAGTTTGTAGAGGAGAATTATATGACCACAGGGCCGGATAATGCGGCCAGTACAGGCAGCCTCCGCTGCCTTAATTTTTAAAACAAATGTAAATACAGTATTTTGACTTTTCAAAAACATTCAAATACATTTTTTTGTACATCTCAAAAACATGGAAATAAAACATTTTCCAATTTTCTCAAAACATGTAAATGGAAAGTTTTGCAGTTTTCAAAAATATGTAATAAAATTATTTTGACATTTCAAAAACAAGCAAATAAAACATTTTTCACGTTTTTTAACACGTATGTTAAATAGAACATTTTGCAATTTTCTGAATCAAGTAAATAGAATATTGCATACTTTTCTAAAAAACATTCAAATACAACATTTTGCTTTACTAAATAAAACCATCAATAAAATCCAAATGGTGGTTTTTGTATGGAAACAAATTGCTGCCTAAAAGTAATTCCTTCGTCTGGCCCTGTATTAGCAACATTTTTAATGGTTTTGATTACTTGTTACATGTACAGGTGTTGCGAGTAAAATGATGTTGATACAACGTGATTTCGACAGACCAGGCTACGAGTACGGTCACCACAGCCTCACTGAGAAGCCTCTCGTTAGTAAAAAAAACTTTTTTGCTGATATGTTCGTCAGGAAACTGAAACTGGAAACTAGGGAAAGTAGAGGAGGATGCGCTGAAGAAAACCAAATAGTTCGAAGCAAGTTAATGACGATCTACACACACATTTCATCCTACGTACTACCCTAGCCAGGGAAACAATTTCTAAAAATGGAATCAAATACTCCAGATCATGACTTTGAAGAGCACACTCAGTCCTTCGTAAAAATGATGTTAGCTCAAGAAAATCTTCAACTCCAAAAAATCCAAGGAGAAATTGTGACTGGGAAGCAGTTTCAAAAAACTCTGGACAGCCTTACATTTTTGTGTAATCATCTAAAAATTTATTTTAGCAATGCGCACAGCCGTGAGGAGCTCAGGAGTATCATTGAGGATCAACATGTGGTTCACACTGCAGAGACTCGATACAATCAAACTTTAGAAGAATTCATGACGCAGTTTCCAAAGGGAGCCTCAAAAGATGCTTTAAGAGAAATTCACGATGATGCATTTAGTATTATAACTGAGGAACTGAGTGAACATTTAAAGAGTCCGTTGAAGAAACGTCTCCTTGTAGGCTGTCATGACAGGATCTTGAAAGAGTTTGAGGAAACGAAGACAACTAATAAAAACGCCAATAGGAAAACTCATAATTTGCATGACATCATCAGGTATGTAAGTATCACGGGGGCTGGTTTAATCGTAGGAGGGATAGCCGCAGTTGCGTGTTTTCTGGGTGCCCCAGTGGCTATGGTGTAGCCATTGCAGGAGCGTTAATAGTACCAGAAGTTGCTGCAGGGGCGGCCGCCGTAGGCGGCGGCATCATTGGGGCCGGAGGAATCGGGGCAGGTTTTGCTATTGCAGAACGAGTCTACCGGTCCTGTATCACTCCCACTAATAATCAAGACAATAATAATACAGCGGGGAACAGTTCGGGTTCTGATCCTGGACATTCTGGTCCTGATACACAGTAGAATTCTACCAGAGGGAATAGTGCTTTAACTGCGGATGGGGATGATGACATTTCCTTTTGTTCTGCACAGTCTATTTATACTGCGACTTCGAATTTTTAACATTCGAAATAACATTAATATCCAGGTCCAGACCATTTCAATATTACATATTTATTTCGAGAAAATATGATTACGAACGATACAGGTATACAGTTTATACTTTGCGTACTCAAATAGCGTAAGCTGCTCAAGTTTACAGCTTTGTCAGTGCTCATTTTCAATTTTTCCTAACAATAAGTAGGTATATATGTTTAAATTGTATTTGTAATAATTTTTTGTTAATATTAATAACTTACATTGAATTTTAACAATACATTTAACTCGTTAATGGCAATACGTCACTCAGTTCATAATTTCATTTTATAGATAGGAATACAATTATTAGTCGTTTTAGTTTAATAGATCCATTTTTAGGATCTGATCACACGTGTGATCACTACGCTCTTCATAGCTAGGAAACAATAGCTCACCATGTCAGTAGTATAATGCACAGGCCCACAAATAGAAAGTCGAAATTTTCATCTACATTATAATATCGTCTGTGAAGAACCGAAATGACCCATATCCATTTGTAAAAACAATATCCAATATCTACAAAAATACTGAAACATGTCTTGAAAGAATTTAAATAGAACATTTTGCACTTATCAAAAACATTTAAATAGAACATTTTACACTTTTAAAAAACTCTTAATGAGGATTTTACGCATGTTTCTCATTTTGTTTTTATGGCATAGCACATTTTGATTTTAGCTTAAATTGGATGTGGGTATTTTGGTTCTTCACAGGTGATATGTATTTTTATGAATACCCTTGTACACAGTCCTATTAACGATAACATTAAAAACAGTAAAACATATTCTCTATATCGGTAGCCGCAGAGTTATAATTAATTGCCTTAATTTTTTCTGACTTCCTGTACTGCCTCCTAATTTTTCGTAAGAATTAAAAACCTAAAATGTTTTTTTTTTAAATATAAGTATAATCACAATAATAGTATTATGCAAAGTTAAACAGAACAGATACTTTACGTCTTAACTATTTGTTCGTTATAAGTTATAATAATGATTGTTTATAGTGAGCTTTTCGTTTAAAAGAATTAAATTTAAAAAACATAATTACTTAATCAAACTTAGCGTAGACAAATTAATGTCCATACCATCATGACTACCCGGAGCACAGTCGAGCAGAATATTTTTGAGCTCAATCAATTTAGTTTTATTCGTATGAAGATATTCTCTTGTGACCCACATGAGGTCAATCAGAATTTCATCGCTGACTTCGTCCAAATCTACACATACTGGACACTGTGGAGAGAAACGGAAGAAAGGAACTCCAATAGCCGAGCACCAGGCACAGGATCTCTCAACAATTTGTCCTTCCGACAGTGTTGCCTGTTAAAAACAAGAGTTCATTTTAAATTATCAGTTATATAAAATGAAAATACTGCAGTCGCTTTGAATTTTAATTTAAGAATAAAGACTGTCAAATGTCTTTATATTTTTAAAAATAATTTCAAATCATAACTATTGAGTTCGCTTACTTGGTCTACAAGAAGGCAGGGAGTTTGGAAAAAGTTGAAATAGCATCAAAAATTCCTCTAGGGACACAAATATCCATATGTTTCGGGTCACAGAGAACTTTAGGTTGAATTCCACATCCAAGTGAAACAACGCTATTTGGTATCTGTATATCTTGGCTGTTTGCATCCCCAACTGATTTCATAGCAGAACTAAATTGAACAAGTTCCGTGAGAGCATCCTGTGTTGGATTATTTGACATAAGCCCTCCATCAATGTAACGACTTCCATCTAATTTGAAATAGGACGGAGCTGCCCCAGTCCATTTAGCCACTTGCCACACATACTCATTCAGCCCAGGGTCCTCCTCAGCACTCCTGCTTAAAATCGATGCAGGTGACATATAATTTCGGAAGAAATGAAAATCCGCTGGCCTTGTATCTACTAAAGTAGCGGATATCATGACGCGTGGTCGATGTATATCACTAATTTTTTTAAATTCTCCAAATTCTTTTTTGAGAAAATCTTCCATTCTGTGAGGCACTGTATGGTTTACTCCCAGTAAAAATCTCATCCTTGAGGCGCATGTACAAAGCTTCAAAAACTAAAAGGTTTTTTATCAGTAATGTATTTCTTTAATAGTAAAAAAGAAGCAAAAAATTAAATTATCTAATCTATTATGCTTAAGTTTAAACCATTTTCCATGTAATTTTTATTTTTAATTGCAAAAAGAAAAAAATATATGTAATAAAATAGCTGGTACTAGAACCAGAACCGGCAGTATAATTTTTTTAAATGCTTGTGTGCCTCAAAATGAATTGTTAAAAAATAAACATCTTGAAGTTCCATGACAGATATTCCACAAGCGAGTCCCAATCCTAAAATTACCCCCGTGGAAGTTCCTGAGATCCAGTCGAATAGAGTAGCAATGGGTGCACCGACAACTTCTTTAATACAGAGAAGAATCTGAGTTAGGACCAGACCACGTATCCCATCTCCATCGAGGCAGAGGAGACGACCCCCAGCAGTGTGATTAAGCGCTGGGTCAGCACGGCGTAATTTGGATTTTGTGGTAGCTACAGAATCATTCAAATCCACATTTTGCATCGTCTGTCTCTGCGTTAGTCCTAGGACTCCAAATGCTGAGAGAGCGTCATTCGTGCTGTCATTTTCAGTAGTGGCCAGGTGGCAGTTGATGGGACTTTTTCCGTTATTAGGTTCCGGATCTCTGTAGGTAGTAGGTGACCTTGATCGGGTGGAACAACTCGACAGCCAGAGGTACATCCTTGAGTCGACTGGAGACATCTAAGAAGTACAAAGTCAAATTTAATAAAGTAGGTAATTAATTTTGAAGGTTTTTCAAGTTTATATAAATGAGTGATTTGTGATTATTTGATTATTACTAAACTATTATCCACAAACAAACAATGGTCATGTGATGGGGTTATGATAAAAATTGAAGCTAATAAGTAATATTAATAGCAGGTCCGGATAATGCGGCCAGCGCAGGCAGCCACCGCTGACTTAATTTTCGAAAACTATGTAAATGGAACAATTTGCAGCTTTTAAAAATATAATATGTAAAAAGAATATTTTCACATTTCAAAAACATGCAAATAAATTGTTTTTTACATTTCAAAAACATGGAATTAGAACATTTTGCATCTTTTCAAAAACATGTAAATAGAACATTTTACACTTTTCAAAAACATAAAAATACAACATTTTGCACTTTTCAAAAACATAAAAATACAACATTTTGCACCTTTCAAAAACATGCAAATAGAACATTTTATACTTTTCAAAAACTCTCAAATTAACATTCTATGTATCTTCCTCATATCGAATTTTTCATGACGTAGCTCATTTTAATTCAAGCTAAAACTGGATATGGGTCATTTTGGTTCTTCACAGACGATATGCAGTTTTCTGTAAAAATCAAGGTAGTTTTATTCTATCCTGAAAATAGGCACAAAGAATAATAAATTACCTTCATAATTGCAGGGATGGAATCAGGCTTCGCAACAGCTGAATGAATCACATTGTTGCCGTGGATATCGGTGACATCAATTTGCGCATTTAACTTTAATAGGGCGTTAATTTTGCCGCATTCGACAGCAATATAAAGTGGTGTTATTAGTTTAACGACTTTTTGAAAATTGATTAAACTGGAAAATAATGCATAAAAAACAACATTTCATGTCGTGTGAAGAACCAAAATGAACCATTTCCCATTTAAGATTTTGTCATCAAAACAAAATGAGAAACATGCATAAAATATTAATTAGGAAATTTAGGAAAGCGTAAAATGTTCTACTTAAACATGGTTTTTGAAAAGAGTGAAATGTTTTATTTACATGTGTTTGAAACGTGAAAAATTTTTTTTTGGAAAATATTCTATTTAAATGTTTACAATACATGTTTCAATAATTTTGTAGATAGTTAATATTGTTTTTAGCTACAAATGGATATGGTTCTTCACAGAAGATTTGACATTGACATTATTACACTAAATAGTAATAAAAAAGAAGCCAGTAAGACCTTGATTTCAATAGAAAAGTTCACAATTGTTAGCCTTAAGAAACTCGCTTTTAGATTTAACAATGGTTAACTCTGAAAGCGTGTTTCTTAAGGCTAACAATTGTTAACTTTTCTAGTGAAATCAAGGTCTAGGATAGAGGAATCTCAGTATTCTTTTAGGATAGGCAGTAGAAAAACATTAGTATTACTTTTTGATTGCCTGATCTTTACCCAAGTATGTATAGAAATCCATTGAAGCAATTAAATGAGAAGCAGGTCATCCCGGATTTTTGCGAATGACTGCACTTATTTCCTCGAGTTGCTTTGTGTTGCAAATCTTAATGGTTTAAATTTGAAAAGAACAGAAAATGAACCATTAATACTGATTGTCAAGAGTAAATTGTTTAACGGTAAAATATAATACTTTTGATGCCCATCCATCAATACAGAGCAGGACACACAGGACCATACAAATTTTTATATGGGCATCTAAAAAATTAAAATTGCCTTACATGTGTATCAATCTTAATGAGTGGAACTAAGCACTTTTTAAAAAGTATAAAATCATCCTGTGCCTCTTCTTCACTTTCAGTCCGGCAGAGAGAGAATTAGAGAATACTTTGTCGAGCCAGGTATGAAGTATTGAATATTGAATTATAAGAATCCATGCAAAATTAATTATTCGCATAGCTGGAACACATCATAAGCATCCACTTCCTTCCGCTTAGAGGAGCCCGAGA
>JAQFZE010001083.1:0-19978 GCA_034695245.1 Dicyrtomina saundersi | reverse complement strand
TATTCCATGTAATTAAAATGATTACTTTACTATTTATTACATTTTTTTGTACAAATTGGGCGAGATAAAAAAAATATTTTCCTAGCTATTTCGGTTTATGTTTACACCTGTGTTTAAAAAAGGAAAATAATAAAAAATCCTTAAATGGACTTAATCTATAACGTGTTGACTGTAATTTTTTATGAGTTTATCACTACTGCTGGAAATCCCCGCAAGATACTACGAAGCTTAAAAGGGAAGAAAGGAAGTCACACTATAGTACTATTTACTACTTTACGCTCACCTCGCAAATACATTAAGTTTTTGAAACCGTGCACTCGTACCTGCCTTTCTCAATCTTACTTACTATAGTTAGTCTTGGCATGGTCCTATATACCACCCCCCAAAGTAGTTACTTAGTTTAGTTTAGTTAGTTGATTTTAAAGAGTAGTCGTACGATATCATATGGAGTGTTGTGCTATAGTAGTAAAAATGGCGTCGCATCGCTTTCATTCACTCAAAATTGTATTCATGTATTCCACCACAGCGGAGTAGGTTGTCAACGTCAACATCTGATCCTGTAATTACCAGATATATAAAATCTAGGTAGATCCTCTACACGTCTGTAGTAATTTAAGAAATTCATTATACATACAGTAGAGTACAGTACAGGGCTGACGTAAGTCAAAGTCGACGTCGCCCCCAACCCCAACATCACTGCTACATATTTCATATATTTCATATATATTTATTTAATTATTATGACAGGTAACTAGCAACAGGAGCACCTGTTTCACAATTACAATTTATTATAGTCCAGGCAGTGCTAAAAATACCGAGTTTCAATGCGGTGTAGATAATTAATTCAGTATTCTACAGCTTCAAAATTGCTCTGCATTCCATTCTATATGCTTATAAATAGATAAATATTCCAATTTTAATTTGCTTAAGTACATAGTCAGAACCACAGAACTCCTTTGATCTAATCCAAAACTATAGTTATTTTCATTGCCATGAATCTTGTTCTTTTTTATTAGTAAGATATTCAAAAATGTACATGTTCCACAACTTCTAATGTGAATATATGAACTATTTTTAACCACACAATTAAATAAAACTCTTTAGCTTAAACTTATATTTAGTCTCATCTTCTTCTCAAAAAATGAGAAGTAGAGGACTCCATTATACTGCGTGTCCACGAATATATTATTTTCGGCATCAACAGAAAGGAACTGGCGCTCGTGTAGCTCGCATATAGCTCGTAAAGTATATCTGTCTAATAATATGCATCTGATCTGTATAGTCACCTAGCTCTCCAAATAAGGAGGATAAATATGAAAATTCATATGGGCGTTAAAGCAGATTTAAACTTTAAACCAATAATTTTATGTCTATAGGTAATACACTGCGCCCGAGTACAATTTACAAACACGTTACTTGTATGCTGTACATTTTTGATTGATGCCGTGCCTCAAGGGAGACAGCTATAGCAATTATTCAATAACAAATGGAATTTTCTCTAGCAATTATATTATCATCCTAAAAATAATGACTTTCTATTTTTGCCTATTTAAAATTTTGCATCCATAATGTCAGTATTTTAGAATCATAAATTTTACATACATCCTCATTAGATGCGCTTTACTTACAACAACAACAACATCTACTCAAGTTGTCTTTCTGTCATTGCTAAGAAGGAAGTTCTGCTTAAAAAGTTGAAAAGTTTGCCCGAGGGTCACGTTTTAGTGCACGGCGGACGGGACTGGCACTGGCAACCCGTCCCCGATAGGGTATTATACACTATATTGTATATTGGTGTACGAAATGCATTGCGCCGGCTTTAAGGGTCAGTACATGGAGTTGCCTCATCTCGTCTAAATATTTAGCCCCATACTAAGGGGCGAATTTACTACTGACTAGTGAGACAATGCAATGGTTTTTGTGATTTGCGATCAGTTTTATTTTTAAAAGCAATAATTTGTACGTCGTTGTAGTTGTGGGGGAGCATTCGCAAATAAATACCAAATAATAATAATTGCTTCATAAGCATGGCAATTAAACTTGTGCCTATTTTAATAGACAATAAAAGTTTGCCTTCCATGGGTGCTATGTCAAATATGTAGCCAAATAAAGGAAGATTAAAGGATTATCTTTAACGTCAAGAAATAGCACACCATTTTGGTTATGCTATTATAGTTGGTATGTGCGTGAGATGTTGCAAATCAGAATTTTTTGCACAAAAAGGTACAAATACGGTCGAAGGTAATGCTGAGAATATGATTTCCAAAATTTACATATAAGTTATTGGAACATACTTTTCTGCCCTGTTTAGGGAGGGTTTATTTCTAATTTCGAATTCTAAGGTTTCATTGAACTCTTAAAAATTAGAGGACATGTAAACGCTCACTAGGACACTAGGAGTACTAGGAGGTGCTTGATAGGTTCGTAATACACGTCCTTTACTCACTAGTCAGTCCCGATGGAAATGGTTACAGCTGCACACCAAAAAGAGATCAGTAGTTTAATATAGTAAAAATAATAAGCTGATACACTCGAGTAAATACAACGGGCAAGGACAGAGGAAGTGGTAGATGAATAAAAGTCGTCATGCTTGATTTGATAGAACAATTACCCAGCAAGCATAATAATATTATGAAATTATGCATTAAATATAAAAAAGGAGCTTCATGTATGCCATCTCGTCAGCAGCATTCAGCTCTTCAATGGATTGCTCAAAAACATACTCAAATCGTAGACATCAGTGACATCACATCACATCGCGAAGTAATGAAGAAGCATATAAGAAGTATCATGTAACCCCTTTACCTAACTAGTTTAACTATAGTAGGTAAGTATATATACTCTATACCTTCCCACACTTGGGTACTTATCGTTGAGATTATTTTTCCTAAAATAACTAATGTGATGCATGGAGGCGTAAGGGAGTAATTATAAGCATAATATTGTATAATATAAATTTTGAAGAAACATTGATTGATATTTAAAATTGTAGTAAATAAATTGTATGATTTTAGGCAGTAAACAGTTAGTTTTTCATTTATGCGGCATTTGGATGATTAGGTCACAACTCAATGTACTTATTACTTACCTACCTACCTACGCTGTAACAGAGTAAAGGAAAATTTCCTAAGTAAAATCTTCTGCCCTTGTATTTAAATAAAGTAGCACTCATATATATCTCATCACTCCACTGACTGACTCGACTCAAAAGTAGCATGATGATAAAAGGTTGTGAGAGAGCATCTAATATATTACAGTATGTACATTCATTGTAAAGAGATACATATACCTAATTATATCATTTTTATCTCACAATTATCGACGACGCATTTCTAATTAATAGTATTAAATTACAAGTAGATATGATTGACCAGTATAAATTTAAAGGTTCATAGGGGGGACCAAAGCAGTGTAGTGTACGAAAGCTGAGTACTAAATATTCTAGCTGTATATTCTATGCTGCCAAAAGCAAAATATTCAAATGACGATATAATATTATAATCAGACTGGTAATGGTTGAGAGCTATCTTGATGTACTGTAACTGTAAGACAGAGAGACATAGGAGGCCGAGTGCAGATGAGAGTTGCACAGGGATTCAAAAAAGGAGATACTAGAAAAGTAAGATAAGACGTAATATCCATAGTTTAGAAGACATACAAAGGATGTCGATGTTAAATACGTTTTGAGTTGATACATTTAAGTAGCAAAAATTGGTAAAACCGCTTGGGTGATTTATTTATAATATTTATAATATGAGAATGTAAAGTTTGCTCGAGGAGAACGACTCCTTACTACAGTTGCATGCATGCCGCATAAACAAACTCTCTCATTTAGAATATGGAAGATTAAGGATTTGTTTACGAGACTGTAACTATTGAAATAATAGAAATTATATAGAATCTTGAGTGCACACTGTCTTTTATTTTCGGGAAATATCATTAATACTGCTCCGTCCTGTGTTAAATCTGGAGTCATAATGTATTATCATATTCTCTGTTTTGGTGGGACAGTGAGGTAACAAAAAAAGAATAATAAGTATGACTCCTACTGCACCGCGAGTAATAAGGCTCGAATCCCTACGTTTCCCTACCCACGTATTCCCATATATTTGGCCGATAAGGCAGTTTCAGTGAGTTAAATGTTGACGTGTGAAGTTGACTACAGTATTCAAAAAAATAAAAATAATATATTATATTAAGAAGGAGAGAAGAATGCATTTATAATTCCTCCAGCGTTTAGTCATTAGACAGAATAAATAATATCCAATGATAGTCGTCGTTGCAGAGTTTATAGTAGTGGAAAATTACATTGAATGATTTGTTGATTGAGTTGTCATTGCAGGAAACGTATAGTGTAGTAGTGATTGAATCCCCATCATTTTGAGAATGAAAGGTGTAGGAGTAGGAATGGGTCTCTTGCTGCCCATCATTGCCTTCCAGTCAGTTATGGTTCAGTTCGTCGGAGCTCGTCAATTCCTACTACATGACAATACTAACCGGAACAACCATATAAAGTCTATAAATAATTTTAACACAACAACTAATCAAGTGGGATTTGATTCCCAATTAAATTTGACTGACAACCACGTGGTGAAATTTTTACGTCTTAATAGTACTAGTAGTGAATCAGACGGTGACAGTGGTTCAAATGCTATCTGGAAAAGCCCTTATAGTTACTCGATCCCGGCCCCTGCCTCTGGTTTCCCTGGACGAGGCACGGACTCAAATACAAGAGAAAATATTTTGCTACGAGGGAGATCCGAACTCGGGCAAGCTACATATCAAGTCACTGTCCAAACGGCATATGTAGACGGTCTTCGTATTGAAGTAAATTTTTGAAGCATTTTTTTCTTCTGTGTATACACTTATTTAACTTAATCATGTATTCCTTATTTTATTTCATAATAATAATTGTGTATTTATTATTGTTTCGTGTAATTAATTAATTGTAGGATGTGGAGAAGGGAGTCAGTTATGAGAAGAAGGGGGTCTCCGTCATTTTGGCCGATGTTCCAGCCACAGTCCGTCTTTTCGGCAGTTCCTTTACCAACCACACTGTGGTTCGATTCGCAACGGAGTTGAAGTCTCGGGGTGTGGATTGTGATGATACATCATCAACGAAAACATATGCAGTTGAGTCTAGTTGCAAAGTCAATATATTATAATAATGGTTTATTAAAATTTAATTTAAATTGTTATATCTTACTGGTTAGCTCGATGACCTGAATAGCTATATGAAAGCATGTGTATGTTGAAATGTCATACGTAGGATGATGACCTTTACTTAAACTTAAATGTCTGAAGATCTCCTAAAGGCCAAAGGTAGACCTACTTAGAATATAACGCAGGCATAGAGCTTCTGCATTTTTGGCTATAATCTGGCTAATATTCGTTAGTTTCTCCAGATTCAAATCTTCCCGCTAGTTACTATTCAAGTAAATTAATGCTGTTGAAACTTTAGAGTGTTAAGCATTACCCAATTGAAAATAACAATAGTGGTCTACTTGAACTATAATTTACGAAAAAAAAGGTAAAAAAAAGCTAAAACGAAGCTAAAATTAATATTGTGTGATCAAGCAAAATGTTCGCCTTTCGATGAAGAAATTGCGTATCACTGCTCATTCGTATCAAGTATCAACAAAACAGCAGACTAGCGGTTAATCAACAACCTTCAGAAGAGAACTGCAGTCAATGCACTATGTGCGCAAACCACTTTGTTAAACTTATTGGAATTCCAGTGTAAATCCACACTAATAAATTGGAGTCAGGATATAACGTGACTGTATAGACATGAGTGCACAAAATAAATCAGCTAATTATGCTAAATGGAGTACTGTTACGCATTCTGTTGCCAAAAGTGATGCTGTGCTAGTATTACAAAATCCAAGGGGGATTGTTCGGAAATTGTGATTTTACCTGTGCCGAACACATGATAATTTGTGTTTTAATGTTTAGTGTCTAATTGTCTAACACCCTATTAGCAAGATATGCACCAGCAGTTTCTGTGTAGCATCGTGTAAAATTTGACTTCTTGTGGACCATTTCCGTCTGCAATAATAATTTTATCTTTGTATAATTTTTGGTCGTCACAAGTATACGTATTGCTTGAAGGGATAGTTTGAACTTCAACTTGAAAATATTACATGTATACTTACATACCGGTGGAGTTGATGCGTTAGGTTCAAAGTATTTTGCTGAGTATATCAATATTTATTTTACGTTAATCAGTATTACCGATTATTTTCTCACGATTTTAAGACGGACTGTGTATCGTCTACATGCGGTTCATATTTTGTTGATCATAGATAAATGCTTATTTTTCAATTGAATACGCGCGTGATCTTACCACAGTAAGCATTAATTGAATTACGTTGTAATTAAGTATGCTTTTCCTGGGTATGTACACACTTGTGTGGTGGTGATGAAGGTGAAGATCGTTTTCATCAGTTGTTTATAATATATGCTACAGAGCTATAATTATGCAACCGTTGCGTCGTCGTCCTGACGTACCTGCTGTGTGTATCCAGTACGTCATTCAGTACTACACTACTACTACTAACAAAGCCCATAAATAAGTCATTACTGAATTTGTTGATTCAAATTCAGTAATTGTAAAATCGAAATGAAGGATTAAAATTTAATGTACGCATTACGCTACGTTATCTCTATTCGATTTCCTCAAGTACGAAACAAAATACTTTCAGTTTAGAATTTTAATGTATTTTAAAGTTTTGAGAGATTGTGTGCCAATGTGACTGATAGTTGAAGGCATGAATTTTACAGTTCGTGCGTAATTACCATTGCTTACAAGAATGATGTAAGTAATTTATGCGTTTCTGCTCTGTGATTCAACTGATTTATATCATAAAAATATAATGAAATCGTTTGTTTGTTTGTTTGCAGCTAGCCGAGATAAGCGAAAATAATTTAACTGCTTTGTTAACCGTGGTATTCCCAGCCTCAAAACTAGATGAATATTATTTCTTATGTGTTCGTGAGAATGACACGGACATGAACTGGATTCACCAGGGACCAGATCCATGGCTTCGAGTACAAGCTTACCCTCGTCTTCTACCCTTTTGGATTCAAGCAATGTGCATTGGAGTTTTACTACTGCTCTCTGGGCTATTTGCCGGCTTAACTCTGGGCCTGCTGGCCTTGGACACGACGGATTTGAAAATCTTATCAAGTACCGGATCAGAGAAAGAGCGAATCTACGCAAAGACAATTTTACCTCTCCGAACTAGAGGGAATTATTTATTGTGTAGTTTAGTACTGGGAAACGTTCTTGTAAATAGTACTTTAACCATTCTCTTGGATGATTTAACCACGGGAGTGTTTGCTGTCATGCTCTCCACCGCTGGAATCGTTGTGGTGGGAGAGATCATCCCACAAGCTGTCTGTTCGAGAAATGGACTTGCCATTGGAGCTCATACTGTCTATGTCACCAAGTTCATCATGCTTATAACATTTCCACTGTCGTACACATTCAGTGTATTGCTGGATAAAATTTTGGGAGAAGAAATTGGAATCGTTTATAATCGGGAGAAACTGAAGGAGCTCATTGCTGTATGATATTTTATCACAAAAATTACGCTATACTCATTTTTCATAATCTGATCTCATTTAAAATTCCTTAAGAAACACTTGTTTATTTACATTCTTTGGGTTCGTGAAATATAATTATCCCCGCAGATAACGATTTTTACGACTTGTTTACATCCTTGTGTGAAGTCAAAAATCAAGCATTTAAGTGTTTCAGTAATGGATGTCTCTTTTAGGTAACACTTGAGCATAATCAGCTAGAGACTGATGAAGTGAATATTATATCAGGGGCTTTGGAAATGCGAAAGAAGACCGTTGAGACTATAATGACAAGACTAGAAGATGTTTTCATGCTCCCCATTGAAGGAATCCTGGACTTTGAAACGTTATCAGACATTAGGAAACAAGGTTTGTTAATTGCTCGTATTTCCTATACTTGTACATAGTTTGCGTAAAAGTTGAAATACTGTGTGTATTGCCTCAGCTGATTTATTGTTTTAAATCTTGACGAGTAAATTAAGATACTGAACGATTTGAGGGAACTCGGGATGACCCACTCAATTTTTTAAAAAGTAAATGTTCAAAAATCAGGTTTTACTGTATTTTGGAACTACTTTATTTTGAGCTATACACCTTTAGAATGGCGTATATAAGTACGAATTTACACATACCGATGTCAAATTGTGTTTAATTGTCCAAATTTTAAAACCAATAACCAATCAGGCTTATTTTGGAATTATTCTAAAAACTGGCTTACTTCGTTTTACGAGGAATTTTATTGTCGACGGGACGATTTCTATCAAGTGTGTGGTTTGGGAAGTATAGCAACAAGCGGTTAAGTAGGAAGTAGGCTCTATTCCAAGGTGTAGCAGCCATGCCTGCTGAAAAAATAAAATGCTTTATAGCCCTTTATTAATCTACCTAATTCTGATTCTCTTTTTTTTTAAATATAGTATGCAAATAGACTAGTGCATAAGAAACTGCCTGTAAAACTACACACTCATTTTGACAAACCTGCATTGGAAATTCAATGAGCTTACCTTGGCCAAATTCTACAAATAATACATATATGTCATGTTGAATGACTTCTCTGATGACAATAGACTTACTTGTAATTGTAGCTGCTTTTGAATGTAACTAAAAATGTGAATCTTATTGGAGATAAAAAATTCAATAAAGTAGCAATAATAATAACTTAATGATTGTATAAATCGTTGCAGGCTACTCCCGGATTCCCATTTATGAAAACGAACGGGGTAATATAGTCTCCATTCTATTCACCAAGGACCTTGTTTTTGTCGACCCTGATGATCGCATTAAATTAAAAACACTGGCACAGTTCTATAAAAACACATGTTACTTCATTTTCTCTGATACCACGCTTGATGTGGTGTTCAGGGAATTTAAAGAATGCAAACGTGGGGGACACATGGCATTTGTTCAAAGGTAAATTTCAAATTTTCATTTGTGTTTAATTCTTTATGCCAATCCTTCGTTCATCTTGTGAGAAAATTTAGAGCATTGCATTTCTTAAACTAATACAAAGTTAAATTATTTGTCTATGTAATTGAATTCGCTAGAGTAAATACAAGCCTTGAAGATAAAGATCCTTTCAACGAAACTATCGGTTTGGTAACTTTGGAGGACGTCATTGAGGAAATGATACAGTCAGAGATTGTGGACGAGACGGATGTTTGGATGGACAACAGAAGTAAAAAGCGAATGCCTATTCACCAAAAACAAGATTTTTCTAAATTTGTTGAAATTCGAAATAGTCAGAAAACAATAAGTATTTCACCGCAGTTAGCATTGGCAGCATTCCAGTTTCTTAGTTCGGGTAATTAATTACATAAATTTTAATCTGATTCATTTTGGAGAAATATTCAGGAAAATTGTGGCATGGTAGCTCATGGATTTTTAATACAATCCCTTTACAATTTGTGATATTTTTGAACAATGAGTATACCCTATACAGTAATTATATGCCAACTCCAATCCTCAATTTAGGTCAACACCATTCTGTACCCTTAAAAGTTCCATTGTCGATGGACTATTTCAACTTTGTTGTCAAGTACCTCCAGTTAAAACCCTGTAATGGGTGCTACAATTTAAATATTTGACGGATATTTTCTAATTGAAGCTTCCTCTTAAGAAGACCTATTATAGCTAATGAAAAGACGTATAAGCCTAATAAGTGACTATATGTTTAAGTGTAAACATTTTTGCAAATCTTTTAATTTCCTTCATTACAGTTGTTGAACCATTCAAAAGTACGTACATTTCGGACTCCGTCCTTCATCGTTTGCTAAAAAAGAATGTTCTGTTTAGAATAGCGAAACTCAAGGACAACGCACCCAACGTTTTAATATACGAACATGTGAGTGATAAATTTCAAGTATCATTATATCACTTATAGTATAGGTACTTTTAACTGGACGCAAGTTTTCAATTTTGTAAAACCCTTAATTGACAGTTAATATACTATTTACATATAACTGGGCTAGTAAATAGTAGATGTATATTCGAAAATGGTATGTTATTATGTTTTTCTGCTCTTGTTTTCTCTGCGTAGGGCAAGGCGACCGATTGTTTCACTCTCATCCTGGAGGGACGAGTTGAAGTAATCACTGGACAAGAGAACATGATGTTTGAAACAGGGTCATTTACATACTTCGGAGTCCCTGCTCTGCTTTCCACAAGTAAATTAAAAGATTAATTAGGAAACATCAGTTGTATCATTATTGTTTGTCGTGATGAGTTTTTGTAGAGGAGAGTAAAATGTTGATTATGCGTAGGTGATGAGCCATTTGTCCCGGATTACACGGTGAGACAGATATCGGACGTAATAGTACTACGTGTTCGTCGCTCCCTCTACCATGCTGCTGTACAAGCAACAATCCTAGAGAAAGCAAAACCGTTCATAGACTCGAATGGGTCTGACGGAGGATTTGTTGACCCCTCCTTTGAGGAACAAATCGAGAGAGTAAGTAATTATATAATTATGCTAAATGCATATGTAATCTTGCTCAAAATAATTTTAGCCAAGTACTATTCTCCTCCTTCAGCTACTCCTTCCTAATCTAATGTTTTCTCTATGTGCAGGTTTTACGAACAGTTGATTCGGAGACTCATATTAATTTAAATCAAGCTCCAGATATGATTCCTAGCCATGAAGTTGTAAATAGTTCAAGTAGTGTGCTCTTCAATGATCACTTGTAGTATACCTTATACCTTATGAATTTTCACATGCGTAACTATTTTTTGTAATAACTGCGGTGTAGAGCTTACTTGTTGTAAACTGTATAAAAAAAAACAGAAAAATCAAACATGGGACCTGAAAAGAAAACATTGTTATATTGTTGGGTGTGTTAATCTAGAAATGATTTACTTAAGTAGCCTATAAGGAGCTGGTCCCTTTATGCCGTCATGCCATGAACTTGTTGTAAATATTCAAAATAATGTTATAACTGACGCTTATAAATTATTTAAATCATCATTTTATCCTTTAATACTTGTAATTAAAGTAAGCCAACTATATTTATTAATATTTCATGTATGCAGTTTTTTGTGTATAGAGTCGCTCATTCTCATACAAAAATCGCCAGTTTGATGCACAGGACATCAACACAAGCTTTTTGTTCAATAAATCACATACGAAACGGTTGCGATTACCCGTTGATTAAGTCTTATTCAAACATATTATATTATAGATAGTCTATTCAAACTAGACATTGATTTATTGATTTTTAAATATATATTTTAATTATTTTTTTCTTTCTTTTAATTCATATAAAATAAAAGGAAGGAAAAGAAACTATTTTATTAGCTAATTCGTATAGTAAATATAAGGTTGGGAGTTTTGAGTTTGGGAGACAGCGAGCTTTTCCACATAAAGAAACTTTATTTTAAAATAAATGTATCCCTTTGAATAAATTCTTGGGTAAAACAACAAAATATTTACAGCTGAATGAAAGAAAATCATTGTAGTCGTTTAGCTTATTGGATAAGAGCGTTTATGGTTTGGGAAATAATGTCCAGGGATTCTTGAAGCTGCACCCTGTTAATCGTGAGTGGAGGTGCCAATCGAATGATGTCTCCATGAGTTGGCTTAGCCAGCAAACCATTTTCCTTTAATCGCAAGCACACATCCCAGGCATCATATTCTGAAGGTAGACAAATAAAAATAATATTAAGTTTAATTTGTTTTGTATAAAAACTACTGTACAGGTAGAAATTCCTTGCCTATTATGAAATTGTTATCTGTGCTGCGATTCTATACTAGTTATTAGATTTGTAATTAATTTTAGATTTGCATTATGTTTTAATGTAAGTATATACCTCTGTTTCTCCAAGCGTCTGGAGTTTTTTGTAATGGTTGTTATAATTATTATTATTTAAAAATAACTTAATATATTTCCAATGTAGGAACTACTATTTATATTTTACTTATCGAAACCCTTATAATTATTATGTATATATCTAACTAACAATTTTAGAACTTCATACTTGTGTGCATATCCATCGTTTGAGTAATTTTTTTCGAGTAATAAAAAGAATGAAAATTTCAGTAATTTTAGTATAGTGTCTTACGTGAATCAATAACGATTGCATTCAGTAATCCTTTCCCCCTCACAAGTTTGACAACTTGGGAAGGAAGTTTCTCCAGTTCCGCTCTGAATATTTCTCCCATCTTTTGTGAATTCTCAGCTAATTGCTCCTCCTCTAAAACTTCCAAGGCAGCTATGGCCACTTTACAACCAAGAGGATTTCCGCCATACGTCGAGCCATGCTCTCCGGGTTTGATGCATAGCATAATTTCATCATCCGCAAGTACAGCAGAGACCTTCAAGTTAAAACGCAATTAATTAAAAGATACAATTCTCTTTGCTTTCGCAAACTAAAAATTATACGCTAAAAAAATATATCAGTATTTTTGAGTATAAAAACACTTACAGGCAAAACACCGCCTGACAACGCTTTTCCCAGAATTAAAATATCAGGCCGAACGTTCTCGTGATCACATGCTAATCTTTTCCCGGTTCTTCCTAATCCAGTCTGGACTTCATCAGCCACGAAAAGGACATTGTATTTAGTGCAAAGATCTCGTACTCCCTGTAAATAACCTTCGTCTGGTACAACGACACCAGCTTCTCCTTGGATAGGCTCAACCATGAAAGCACACACGTTTTCATCCTGCAGAGCTTTCTAAAAAATAAAAACGAAGTATGTATAAATTACTATTATATTCTCATTAATTTTACCCAGGAATAATACAACAATATTATGTGTAAATAAGAAACCAGTATTTAACCGATGGCAAACATAACAAACACCACATTAGGCTGTATACTTTGTTAATAAACCCGTACGTCTGCTTGCTATATGCCAGTCTCAGTTTCGTTACAATTGATCTTTCACACTATTCATTTTCACACAGTATAGGTCTTCAGTGGACTTGGTGCAATAATGATGCCCTTAGCCCTATGGCATATTGGCCTATGTATATCATATACTACTGGTATTAAAATCTTTAAAAAATTTTAAACAAATCATACTGGCGCCCCGATTGGACAGCTAACAATATTGGCCAAACGTGTGGTTTTCTGTTTACAATAAAAATCAATGAATTGAGTCTTGAGGAAATCAACTGTCCTATATACCTACTAATGATAACTACATATTCCAATGTATTTCCTAAAGCTCATTAACTGCAATCGTATAGGTAGAATGTTTTGAGAATGAGGTCACAGTCCAAAATCAAAAATATCTATTCTCATCTGTATCCATCAGCGAAATACTCTCATCATTCATGTAATCCAAAGATAATAAGTTTGAGATATTTAGGTAAGGTAAGGTATGGTAAGGAAATTAAACTTAAAGGATGATTCATAATGTAAAATAGTATCCTTCCGTTCATACTACATAAATCTTTAATCTTGCTTATGTTGATATACGGTTACCACCAACATTGGAAACATAAGCTTAAGTTACTTAAGTCAGTTTGAGATAATATCACGAATGTCCGATGCCGAAGCCGACTGCAGCATAAGTCCACTACATCGAAATCCACATGATATGTAAACTGTACAGGAATATCGACATGTAATAATGTCATTAGTTTTTGGAGAAGAGTGATTTCTGATATTATATAAATACACATGGCACGTGGTGCGGAACCCGTAGATTATGTGTACTCTGTACAGTAGTTCGCGGTTTAGTCGTCCGCCTGTAGCCATGTCAGTTCTGTCACAGTGTCAGTAAAGCAGGTAATATTTACATCGTTAGTGGACTATCTTCAATCAATCACAGAGTGCATATAGACTTTGCACATGAAGATGAAACAGCTGTGAAATGATCAAAGGACGCACACTACTGCACTGTGTCTATATACGAAATTGACTTGTTGCATTAAGTCCTGACAATCGTGGAAAGTCGAAGTAAATGCAGTCAAAGCCGCATATAAAAATGTATACTGATTGATAATAAAACAAATTTTTTTATTACTTCGAGTGCATCCAGATCGTTGTAGGGAATATTACTGAATCCTGGCATGAATGGTCCGAAGCCTTCGTATGAGGAAGGATCCGTTGAGGAGGAAATAGCTGACATGGTTCGACCCCAAAAATTACCATCCGCAAAAATTACTTTCGCCTGATTCTTTGCAATCCCTTTCTTTTTGTAGCCCCATTTCCTTGCTAACTTCAGCGCTGTTTCACCCCCTTCAACTCCTATATGAACGCGACAATATTGATGTAACTATATTAATATCCGACCATGAAATAGCCCACTGGCATATATGTATTTGTAGAAACTATTGAGCTTCTATATATGCGGTATATTTAATTTTGCTTCAACTCTTTCTTTACACGTTACCTGTGTTCATGGGGAGGACTTTATCGTATCCGAATAGATTCGTAATGTACTGCTCATATTCCCCCAAAACATCCGAATGGAAGGCTCTGGAAGTCAACGTGAGCACTTCACACTGATCTTTGAGAGCTTTCAGAATTTTTGGATTGCAGTGCCCTTGATTCACAGCCGAGTAGGCACTCAGGAAATCAAAATACCTCCGGCCTTCCACGTCCCAAACAAAAACACCTGTAATAAAAGATTTACAAAAAAATATTTATGTGATCACAATAAGAGATTAAGAAAGAGCGAGATTACGCAACTCAAGGTAATTATTATATTATTAGGTATGTATAAACATTTCTGTGAAAATACAAATAAAAAAAATAAATAGCTAGCTGAAACAACAATACAACAATTACGTAGGTATTCTGTAAAATATAGTTTGTATATTACTAACTGTGGGGGGTGGACCTATCTAACTTCAGCGGTAACAGAAAACAGATGGAATAAAGTTTTACTTTCTCTCTCTCTCTCTCTTTCTACATAGGATTACGATTCGCTCATATTATTATTACGCAGTCACTTTCACTAATCGCAATAAAGTTACTCACACTTTCGCTTGTGTAGTGCGTTATTGTCCTGAGTGAATAATACGACTTAAATTGAAAATCCCTCATTAAAAAAATTAATTATTATTACATTATTATAATTATTATTTAATACATGCCTTTTCATAATGTACAAAATAAATGTAAATATTTACGTTACCTTTTCCCTTGCACAAAGCGACGGGGAGAGGGTGATAATTATGAGCTCCATATTTCTCTTCCCTTTCAAAAATTTGCTCGGATGAGAAGGGATGAAGCGTTTTTGGGGCTGTCTGATTCGGCGTTTTCTCTCCATTCAGGATATTTTGCCCAAAATTGGAGGTGCAGTTCGTGGACAAATGTTGAGATGTGCGCAACATTATGATAGAGATTAGTTCGAAATTTTAATGGGCTGCTGCCTTGAATGTGTATAAATTAATTATATTTCGATCGTTATAGCGATGTTCGAGTAATTAATGATTGGATCAACAATGGTACAGTGGCACTCAACTAATTGTAAGAAGTGACAACTGGACCAACTAACTCTGCAATGTATGAATGACTCTTTATAAATGAGCAAGACATGAGAAATGCTCTCTACTTGATTGCTTTCAATCTCTTCTAAATACTTTCTATATTTGCGGATGCCATAACATAAGCTGAACAGGAATTTATAGGTACCCCGGCCTACCATTGACTGCCTCTGAATAATACGTGTGTACATACTGCCTATCTGTAGACGCTGTACACATACAGGGCAGATTGTGATTCGAAACAAATGGAAGAAATATTGGATCTTAAAACTTAATAGAACATAAATATAAAGTATATTGTCCTGCCCTTCTTCTCAGAGTTCAGCCAGTTGCTGTCCATAAAGGTCGTTGACAAAAAAATGGGAGGGGAGAGCCATATGCCGTCCTTACTATTTAGTTATTTACAAGACAGGGAGACAATGTGCAACTTGGGGGGGGGGAGGTGTTCAAATGTTAATGTTCTGTAAGTAAACGAGCATCATTTACGGATGAACCCTTCTCAGCTTGAGCATAAAAATAAGCATCGGAAAATGGAAAGCCACCAGCCACCCCAACCCAAATTTCCCCGGGATCGTCATTACCACTCATTGTCAGATTGTATATGTAATAGGTGTATATACATACTAAAATTTTACATAAGATTTTTCATTCCCATTCCCAGACATATAAATGCATAGTAAACGCCATAAATAATTTTAAATGGCGTGACATGACATGATTGTTAGCGGACGGCTCAGGATATTGGGTACGCTATTATTTTAAGTTATTTTTGAGTCGTAAGGTGTTTTGATGATATTATTTGCCATGCTACTACTGCCACTACAACATAACTATAGACCATCCAAAGCAATCAATTTGAGATAATATAATTATTTCTTACAATACCTAAAGTCCATATAGTATCATATGTATAGTATCATTAGCAAACAGTTTTTCGACCGTAGAAATAATATAAATTATTTTTCTGAAAGGATAATTTGAACAAAGAGACTTGTTGATTACATTTTTTCCTGTCTGTTTGGTTAGCACGAGGGGATAGGGAAATGAGATAAATAAGGGAAGTTTTAAATATTCTGTACAAAACTCATATTATGTGCCTGTCTTATCTACTTTGGAAATGTTTCTTCCTCTCGTTATTTTCCTAATCCCATCTTTTATTTATTATTTGTTTTCTGGAGACAACTTCTCTCTGCTCTATACAAACACAAATAACACACACACTCATGCTCCCAGTATTATTCCTAAACAATGCAAAGAAAGATTATCAACTTTGGTTTTATTCCTATCCTGTATTAAATCTTTTATTCTGTTACTTGTATATTTATACGATTTTCTCCTAAATAGCTCCTTTTTCAGATCCTAGAGAGGACTTTTTCTATAGCATCAAAAGCTATAGATCATTATTTACTCAGATTTTACAAATATCTTACTATCTATAATTTTGTTAAATTCTATAATAAGATTAATCATCCTTATTATTTTTTTGACTTTATACTCTAAAATGAATTATCATTTATCATTAATGTATCGGAATATCTCCATTTCCGTGTTTCAATACTACATACATACATAGTATGTCATCTGAGCACACAGCATGGTCCATGGTTGACGTGGAAGATTTTTCTGTGGCGCTCGTGCTTTATCCTCCTATCAGTATTTAATGGAATTATTTCCAGAATTAAAAATTTAACTATTTCCGTGTTAATAAAGCTATTAAATTACTATACTGGATCCTGATCAAAGTTATCCCCATTACCATAGTTTGAAAGAAAATGCAATTTAATGGAATTTTACAAACCATCGCACATACTAAAAAAGATATAGGTTGCGTAATATAGTATATAGATGTACTATAATTTAAATAAAGGAAATATCATCAGTATTACGTATATATGTACTTAACTTGATTTTTCCAATTTGTTAATTTCATTTTCATTTTTATGTACACAAGGCGAAACAGCACGCACTCCTCCATAGAAGTAGCTATCGCCCAAGGTCATCGAAATCCAATTTAATATGATTCAATCAAGCTTTAACGTGTAGGTATATACGCATTTATTCCTCTAACGATCAGTTTAGTTTGTGTGTAGATTCACAATCGTCTTATCGTTGGGTAGTGTAGTGACATTTAGACTAATTATATCGTGAGATGCCAATGAAAATATAATATCAAAAAATAGAATTTGACCTCAACGTTCACAGTTACTCAACATATCGCACCGCGGCTAGTATTGCATAAATTAAAGAAGGCACAGCCATAATCCCAATCAGGATATATTTTTTTAATAATTAAACGTGAATCTCCCTGATTTTTAATGTCTCATGAAAAGCAAGATTGAATATTTTCTCACAAAAAAATATCAACGTAAATAGGTACATTACTTACTTGGAACTAAGAATTACATATTGCAAAATGTACTGGAGATAAGATAACATATGAGCTGGTCGAGAAAATGAGACAGCAGCTGCGAATTTTATTTATTCTTTATAGATAATGTCGTTGTACTTGTAAGAAAGACATGTAACTTACTAATGTCAAGTGTAAAATACAAAGACTTCTTTCAGTAAATGTTGGGTAGGGTCGATGATGAAATAAGGTTGTTTATTATAATCATCTGTACTTACTTTAAGTCAATTGCCGATCATTTACATTTTTGCCTTAATCTATGGTCATATTTTTAATTACTTATATACATAGGTTGGGACGGAGCCTATACATCCAGGATCCAACAGGAGTTATCTTAATTTAATAACGACAATTCTGATTTTCATTTAATCGCTACTGCGATGCCCAAAAATGCCCAACCTACCGATATATTTCTCACCATACACACACACACTCTTTGTCGACCATCATTAACATCCTTTTCCAAAACCAGCTGCACACCGACGCCGTCAAAAGTTGTTTCAACTTTCCCACGTTGAGTATGTATTGTACGTTAGGTTATACCTACTCCAATTTACCCGATTTTTCCTGGAAATATCTTAGCATGGTTATGGTTTATAGTTTTTAGGAACACATTAATTTGCTACAACAAGCAAAATCTCACCAGCATAGCAGTCTTCCTTAATGCGTGCATAGACAATTAAAGCTTGCCAATTTAGGTTGTGAAGAATTATATTTAAAATGCATATAATGTTAAACTACTGAATTCAAGTACTCAGCTCGTCAATTCCTTGCCGGAATTTTTTAAATGTCCATACAATTTTGAAGTTAAATGACAATAAAACTTGAACACTAATGTATGGAACACTCCCATAGTTTTCTTTGCTTCATATTAAGCAATCTACGCCGTTTAAAAGCTTGTATATATATAAAATATAAAAATAGTTTAGCACCTAATTCCATATACTGAAAGTCTTAAGCTTTTAGTGAATATCTAAAACTAGTCCAACGAAGCTTAAATCTTAATATTACAAAGTCAAGCCATATACACGAAAATCTATTGATGACAAATCAAATAAATTGCGCTTAAAGTTTAGCACGAGACAACAATATTACTAATATAGTTCTGTTTCGTAACTGTTTACAAGGTATCAAGCCAATGTTTCTAGGATTAGGACCTGTTGCTCCTATAACATTTTTACTGATTTAAGTTTATTTTTACTGACTGAGTAGTAGTATCCCAGCTGGTAAGAGCAAATATTTGAAATCAGTAATTATCTGGCAATCTTGGGATTCATTTAAAACGTTGAATGGGGCATTATAGTTCATTGTAAAATACATACGTACTTAAGTATAATAAAAGCTTAAGGATATATAAAATATGTTTTTATAGTAAGTACACAAACACGCACCATTTTCTCCACCAATAGTTATAGAAGACGCTGTAAACGTCACAATTGCGATAGCGAGACATATTATGTATCTAACTAATGATAAGTGTCAAATGTATTGGGCTTGCTTGCATTAAAGTAAAAAGTCTGCTGACAAATCACGAGATTTTATGCATACGATCTGACGAACGATCAGTAAATCGTAGATAGGGAATATATGTCTCAATCGTATCATCTCAATTAAGTTTTTTTTTTCAACAAAAAATAGTAATTGTGACACAATAATTTTAAACCGGATATAAACAGCATCGAATATCAGAAATCGCGTACACGAATTAAGTTTTTTTTAAAAGTCCTGCTTGCAATATGTTGGGTTTCAAGAACAAAAACAAATTTCCTCAGTAAAATTTGATAATAGGGGTACTACTTTCGGCAATTAAATAATATAGCTTCAGGGAATTGATGCTGAAAAATGCTGTGCATTGAGGCGTCATATATGTATGTACGTGCAGGTATTCGCATCCCGATGCTCCTATATTAGTTCTCTTTTATACAAACAAACTGATGACCACATTTCCTATTATAATTCTACTGTACTACAAACTACACAGTACAATGACAACTATGACATGCTAACGATAAGACTAGGTACCTAGATGTTATATATGATTTTATGATCCCAAT
>JAQFZE010001082.1:0-19979 GCA_034695245.1 Dicyrtomina saundersi | reverse complement strand
AATTCTTTGCGTACACGGGTAGCAAATGCACTGGATTTGGTTCTTGGTATCAAATGACTGGGTAAATGTCCTCTATCCGTATTCTGTGATGAGTCTACATTAAAATACGTCAAAGAAACTGCACATTACTAAACATATTAAAACTAGTCTATTAAATAAAGGAACAGTCTTAAAAACTCAAAATAGTACGCTATATAGTTTGAGATTTAATTGTACGCGGGGGTAAGAAGCTTGAGTTTGAATTGTACGACGGGCGTACTATTAAAAGAAGTGCGGTACCCAAATACTTCTTTATTGGTGTTTTATTCCTTAAAAAAATTGTGTATTGCATTTTAGCGAATATATGGATGGTGTGCTGTACTGGCAACTGTCAGCAGTAATTATTCAAAAATTAATTTGTAATCCTGAAAAACCGCTTGAAATTAATGTATTACCGAGTGAGGCTGAGGCAGAGCTGGTTGAGACGCGAAATTTTATTTTAGCATTAGTTCTACCACGGTTTTCAGATCCCAAATTTTCCCCCGGAGGTAATAATCTCAGGAATATCTTGGTCAGAAATGAACAACGCCGACAACAACAATAACTTCTATTTTTACAAAGGCCCAGGCACTGATGACACCCCAACTACTAACACCACTGAAAACCGAAGTAATAATAATCTTACAATAAGCATGCGAGTGCCAAAAAATCCTCGTCTTCTATACTATAGACTATAGTTAGTCTGACGTTAGACTCTAAACACATGGATAAAGATTGTGCATAAATGATGTCATCGGTACGGTGGGTGCGTCCAGCCGGATATTGATGACATGACATGTTAAAGATAGCCGTTTACGCAGTGCTAAAGTAATGACATGTGATGGGTGGATCCTAAAAACGTGACAATTTGGTTGACATCATTTATGGACCATCCATTATAGCGACTTTTATTGTATGTTTGAAGTTTTTTTTTCAATACAATTGAACTTTCCCTATCTTGATTGAGAAACAAGGATTTCTGATTAGTGGGAAAAAGAGGGCCCTCTTGAGTGCGAGGGGAGGGCAAAGAATTTTAAGAGGTTATATAAAGAGCGGAGTGCGAGCGCACTAGGTCCAAAAGAGGGGAGGTTTGAGGGACAAATTATGTATACATGCATAATTTTTGAAAAAGTGGGGAGCGGAGTGCGAGGGCAATTCGTTTGCCCAGCTCTGCCTTGACTGCACTCAGAGTGCAGCGATTTTTAAACTTCGCGCCACACCAAGGATGTATTTCTGTATGCGAATGTCACAAAAGAGTTGCACTCACAGAGTGGAGTGCAGACAATATTGAACTCAAAACGAGCTTATAGCTTAAGCGGAGTTAGAGTGCAAAGATTTTTGGATGCACTCAAGCGAGTGGAGTTTGAGTGCACAAGATTTGACCTGCACTCGTACGCGCGGAGTGCGGGTGCAAATCGAATGCCCAGCTATGCTACTGAGAGAGACATGTAAGAGGAAAGGAGGTCGGAGGCAGAAGTCTACTACCTAGATTTAGGGCATAGTAAGTATAGGGGATAAGAGCTGAGGTAGAGGGCAGACGAGTGGAGTGCGTCGTGGAAGCGGTGGAAGACGAGAGCGAGACGCAGGGAAGGACTACGCATCAGGTTGGAGACGATCGGGCCAATGGGATCGTCCGCATCCACAGCTAGTTAGTTGGAATGGAAAATTCTGAGCTTGGAAAAGCGAGTGACTTCAGTTCCTTCCCAGCACTGAAAGCGTCTAGAATACGGTAAAAAGGATTGAGGAGAATAATCAATTAATAAACATTGATAATAGCATATATTTTACGGGACTTCTCCCATTACTTATTTATTATTATTTAATATACTTCATTAAGTATGAGTTTTTGAAGTGTTTATACTTGTAATTATTAATTAATCCATAACATTATTGCAAGTACCAGATTACGGTGTAAAAGAGTCAATTTTAAATACGGACACAGATTAGTTAATATTCTCCAAAAAATATCATTGGTGATTTAACTACACGCTTAGAAAAATATAAGGAAATTAACCACATAGGTGCTAATTTGTAACTTATTTTTGTGTTACTCCAACATCGACCGCAGAAAGTGTTACAGTGGTCAACACAAATTTTAGTTAAGGATTTACACTGTAATATGTTAGACTGAGTTTACTAGCTTCTGTGTTGCATATTTAACCAAGAATGTAGTTAGGTGACTAACTGAATTAAAAACTAATGCAAAAAGTCAAGCTTGAACCCGCGACCTTCTGCATTAGTAACACCCTTTTTAACCACAGGCCTGAGACGACTCAAATACAGATGTAACACTAATTTAGCATAATATACAATGCTACAAATTCTTAACACGATTTTCGGTCAACTGTAACATTATTTGGTGTAGATATATTAACACACAGCGATGTTTCACGTAGCTAACATATTTCCTCGCCTTCAAAAATTTTGAAATTAACTGGTTATCGTGTTGAAATTAACATCCAAATGTGTTAGCTCGACTTCACTAGAATGTAGTTAAGATCTTTTTTAAGCGTGTAAAGACAGTTACGGCTTGGATAGTAGCCAAGTGCATAGTTTTGTGGTGAATACTGCACAACCGGGTTCCCGGGTCTCAAACGGTCATATACATATAAGATCTCGGGTGTTAGTGACGAAGGAGAATTCCGAAACCGTCACACCGACCATAACAAAGCATTACGCAAGGTCTTACTACGGATCCCGAACCGGAGAAGCGTGTACTTTGTAGCCATACTCTAGTATCTCTGTTACGCAAGAGTATGCAGCGATCAGACTACATCAGACCTCAACCGAAGGCGACAGCCGGAGCCGGGTCCGGTCGAAGCGACTTGGATTCTGGTACAACCGCAACCGGAGCCAGAGCTGGCAGGAGGGGTCTGGTCGAGGACGAGGTAGCGAATACCGTACCCGCCACACTTTGGTATACCGGAGTTACTGCATGTTAGAGGGAGAAGTGGAACGTTGGGGAAATTCGATACCACACTACCCGGACTCGTCCTACCCACTACCAAACCTACGACTTTTCCTAAAGATTTTAATCGCTATTGCATAAATAAAATGCAAGTGATTAAGATTTTGATTTTGCTAACTCAAAAAAAATAAAAACATTTGGATTTCTATTTTGAAAAATTTTGATTCTGATAATCAAAACAAACACACAAAATGCAGAACGTGTTTCGATTGCAAATAACCTAAAAGAACAAAAATCAAATTAGAATAGTTTGCCTATTTGACAAAAACCTACATAGATTGAGAAAACTGTTTTGATTGGATCAAGATACGTACAAATATCATATTGTTATTTTCATTTCAGTTTGTAAAAATCCGGCGCGGATTTGTCTACCGTTGGTCCAAAGTAAATGCTGAGCTTACAGCGAATTGGTTTGATCACTGTAAAATTATGCTATTGTGGTGAGGTTAACATAAAAACAACGTAGTTATGGCCAAAAAATGTGGGCTAGGTACGAGATTTGATAGCAAGAATAAGCAGGGTACGAATAGTGCAGATACAAGTGGGTCTAGTAGAAGTTTTGATAAAACGAGTAAGCAGGGTACAGTTGGTGCTGGTACGAGTGGCATTGGTTAAATAAGCTACAGTTAATGTTAGCTGGATACAAGTGGGCTCAGTAGGGGTGGCACTGAAACAAGTGGGCTCAGTACGAGTTTTAATAGTACTATTTGAGAGGTTGCGAGTAATACGAGAGGGTTTGGTACCAGTTTTTCTTGTGCAAAAGTGCAGGGTTAAAAACGTCCATACGATTGAGCTAGGAACAAGTTTTGATGTTACAATTCGGCAGGGTACGAGTGGTGCGGCTTGGAGTGGCCTTCATAATAATATCGCTGGTGCGAGTGAGCAAGATACTGGTTTTGCTGTTGCCAGTCGGCATGGTACAAGAGGTTCCATTTTGCGTGGTCAGGGTAGAAATAGCTCCAGTACAATTAGGCTAGGTACAAGTTTTTATAATGTGCGACTCGTGTTAGTATGGTCAAAATAGACAGTAAGGCTTTCGGATTTGACCCAGAAGTCGCATTTAGGTACAAATATTGTTACTATACAAGGTCTTAAGTTCGGGATTTCTGGAGCCTTGGCAATTTAAACAAGCTGGAGGCGGATGCTGAGTACATCGTAAAAGTATGGAAAAACAAATTAATACTTACAAAGAAAATGAAATATCTTGTCCAGCATGCTCACCCTTCGGGTCTCACCTGTGCGTTCTGCAGAGATTCCATTACGAGATGCTCAAACAGAGAATTTTGCTCGAAAGCATCTCAGGGAGGACTTTCAGGTCAACGAAGACTGGGATGCGAAATCTACATTGGAATTTGGACAATTTAGGAGCGCAGTATAAAAATTAGTAAATTTAATACCAACGGTCTCGAGAACACAACTAAAAAAAGATCTAGTACAAAAGGAGCAAAAGGCAAAAGAGCAGATTCAAAAGCAACAACCAAATTAAGAGGAACCATAGGAATACGTGATTTTACATTGATGTTGTGTGGGACACATTTATGCTTATAAATACCTAATCTTGGGGGAAAATAGGTTTTACAGTTCATAATTGTTTTTGCGTAACCTGCATCTTTATTTTATAAAATTATTTATGTTTTTTTTTGTTTTATGCTTTATTCAAGTGTCACATATTTTCTGTATAATTTTAAACTATAGAAAACACAGGAATGTTTTTGACCTAATCACCTTCTTGCTTGCTTAATACATAATTATATTATCATTGTGTTAACGCAAAAAAGCAGCAGAATTAAGGAAAATAGATTTTGATTATATTAGGTAAATAAACAATCAAGAAGTTAAGTCTCAAAAGAATCAGTACAAAATAGGAAAGAATACGCAATCAATACGCTTTAGTTCCCAAAAGGTAGCTTTCAAGCATACTACTTTAAAAATTAAATATGAAGGGATTGTGGGATAATAAACTAATATTACTACAAGTATGAGTGCAAAGAATCTTACTTGGGGCAATATGAAGAGTACTTTGATCCAGAATTGGAAGATATGCAAGACCACGTCAATTATAATTTGAAAATCCGTAGTGTGTTCACAGGTATTTGGTTTGTCTTTACACGTGCAATGCAAATAAGTGCGCTGCTAGATTAATTCACTTACCAGCCCCCCTTTTACCTCTCTTTCTATGTGTATAGCATGGTAAAAACCTGTGGGTACAGCTGGAGTAATAGTTATGCCTTTCCATTGTACATGCATTTATTTAGTTCCTGTTCTTTATCGTCAGGGAACAACCAAAATGATTCGTATCTATTTTTCACTAACAACAAAATGAGCTTCATTAAAAAAGTTTTAAAAGAAAAACGACCCAAGTCCATTTATTTTCACGCTTACGGCGAAGTCAATGCAAATAAAAAATGCAGTAGGTGCAAGTTGGGCACGAATATTTTGCATAAACTCTGGGCGTACGCGTGGAAAAAAATGCATTTGGTTTATTTTGTTTAGATCAATGTGTCATTTTGGTTCTTTAAGAACAATATGTATTAGATTGCTTGATTCTTCTAGTAAACTATTTCCTAATATTCTATCTTATACACCCATATGCCCCTCTTTCTTGCACCTGCATGTTTAAAGTCACTTTGTTATTGTTTGAACAAAAATAATGGAATAGTGAGTAAAATGTAGCGTGTAGGTTTCCTGTTTATTTCTCGATGTGAGATGTTGATAATCGATTGTCTGAAGAGATTCTGTAACTTTGTCTCTGTGTGAGCAAGTGCGGTCCGCAGTTTGCTATGATAATGATGTTGAACTATTTTCCGGATACCAATTAACTTATGGCAGTGCAAGCAGCAACTTGCGTTGAGATATGAAGTTTAGCAAATGCTATGCTTTCTAAGTGCCAAATGACTTATGGCAATGCCAATTAACTTATCGCAGATAGCCGAGACGGGACTCGAGTATGATAAGGATAATTTACAGTAAGCAAGGCTTAAATGTAATGGTTTACAGTAAGCAAGGCTTGACTGTATTAAATAAATAAGCAGTGAGTCTTCTGTCAGAGACTACTGTCAGTTTGCGAGTTGATAATAAACTAATAGGCAGAATGAAAGAAGGACCTGATTCTGATGTGAACAAGTGCAAATGCTACCCGGTTTGGCTATAAGAACTGTGACTTCTAGTTATCACCTAATTACAAGATTTCCATGAATTCCTAAAGATAGCCGCTACAGTGATAAGGCACAAGGAAATTTTCTGTAATGCTGCTAACAAGCATAACCCGCCAAATTATAAGTTAGATTTTCTATGAGATATTGTTTTCAGGAATAGCGTTTAGAAAAACTTGAAATGGCGTAACAACATAATGCGCGGAATGAGTTTCGGTCGATGAATTATTTTTTCAAAAAATCAAAAAAGACCATAAAATGGTTTTTTAATCCTGCTTTTAATTTTTTTCAATAACACCTTAAGCACAATTTTTAAAAATTATGGATAAAAAACCATTTTAAAATAATCTGAATTCAATTTTTAAATTTTTTATTTTTTTCAAATTTTATAGGCATCAACTTTTGTTCTATCAAAATTTAAAAAAAAACAAAAAATTTTAATTTTAATTGTTTTTGAATTCAGAATATTTTAAAATGCGTTTTCATCCAAATTTTACAAAAATTGTTATTAAGGTGTTTTAAAAAAATTAAAAACAGGATTAAAAAACCATTTTAAGGCCTTTTTAGATTTTTTGAAAAAATATTTCATCGACCAAATCTCAGTACGCGCATCATGTTGTTAAGTTATTTTAAGGTTTTTTGGACGCTCTTTTTGAAAAAAAATCTCATGGAAAATCTCACTTACAGCTTGGCGGGTTATGCTCGTCAGAAATTCAAAGGAAGTTTGTGGTTTCTGATTATTAGGAAAAACTTACAAAAGTGTGGTCAAGTATCCAGGCCGTGATAAAATATGGCTGGAAATGTTCCAGGTATCACATTTTGTACATGGTTCTGTATGTTGATATTGTTTTATTAGTATAGTGCTAGAGTCAAGCAAGTAAAATTTTGCTGCACTAACAGCCATGTATATTGTATATATGTAGTTATACACACATACGTCCAATTACATGAGACCAGTGTATGATTTATGTAATTGTTTCTAGAATTTAGATGCCTAAGTCTATAAATTGGTAACGCAGTTACAATAGGATGTGTTGGAAATCGTACTGTTATATTATTTTGTACAAAAGTGTCGCGCGATTTGAATAAAGAGTTTTTCCAGCAGTGTCTGTAATACATGTAAGCATTAGGACCAGACACAAATGACGCCGCCGACGTCCAGGTTGGGTAACCTAAAATATGATGACACTCCATGTTAAAAATTAGTATTTACGCAATGCTTTAGAGGGTGACAAGGTGGGTGGTTGCGTCCTAAATATTAAGAAATTTGTGTGGCGTCATTTATGTATGGCCCATTCACCCGTTTTTGCTCCTTTTAGTTTCTATGCGTACTTACATAGGTCCATTTAACTGTTCATTGTAGAGCAATGGACTGTCTGACCAAAGTCAAAACAATACAGTCCTGCCTGCTTGAATTTGTGGTTGTTTACAAGTAGTTTGAAGAAAATTTGGTGGACAGTTTTAACTTTAGCTTGCAACCAACAGACGAACAGACGGACGGACAGACGGATATCACTATTTCGTTGGATGCTTAAGCTCAGCATCTAAAAACACTAATGGTTTATTACAAAAATAACGACCCAACGCTCAACGTTACAGGGATGTTATATTAATAGGTACCACGGGTTCAGCCATTTACAAGGCTGACGCCGCCGAGGCCTTATTTATAATGACCTATTGCAAGAATAGACCTAGAAGTCCGAGTCACAGTACTATCAAGACTACGACAACACTACAGCATTTCTTAACTTACTAACTTCGCAGTAGTATACAAATTCAAGCATATAGCAAAACACGTAAGAAATCCAAGATTTGTAGCCATATTTATTAATTTGTTTCACCATTTTTGAGTCACAAAATTGGCTAACTACTTAGCCAAGTCGTGACAAAAAACTTGCAAAAACAGCACAAAACCGTGAAAAATCAATAATTATTAGTCATTATAACATTTCAACTAATAAAGCAGTCGCTAGCCATTACTTGTTAGTAGTAGGAAAATGGGGACTCTGGTACAGCAACGACACGACAACTACGACGCTGAACTTTGTTTGTATAACAAAATCATTATTTCCAACCAAAAACTATATTTTCCAAATATTTGTATATTAACGCTTATTACAGTAACGACTACGGCACTTTATATTTTAAATCTAAATATTCTGAGATTTTCTATACATTTAGCAGTTTTACTATTAAATATGTTTAAAATTAGGACATCTTAATAAATTAAATGCAATCTGAACAAATAAGTAAATATTATTGAATATTAGAGTTCAACCAATATATCAGTTACTTCAATTTGTAAATTTTCATTACATATTTGAAATATTGCAGCTTTTTTAATTTCAAAATTATAACATGTGTAATCAAACTCCATAAAAGGTTTGTTACAAATTTTTTGACTGAAACTACTTGGTTAAAAAAAAAGATGTGTTAATACAAATGAAACCAGTTAAAAATTCTGTTTCATTGTTTAGTTTTGTTAATTTAAGACTCCCAATGACATATTCTTTATATTGTTGTGTTCGTATGGCTTCTGGTGTTTTTATTAGTTTGTTTTCTAATTGCGCTATTTTATCATGTATTCCAGCATGTTCTCTAGAGAAATTTGCTATATTTTGAATAATTCTAATAGTTTCTCACTGAGAAATTAGAAATTAGATTTAGAAATTTAGAATATCATCCCCACTTGTAAACATGCACATTGTAGACCAAGGAACAAAATTTTAATTCTTCTTGACCTTATTTCAGTCCGTATTGCGGTAGTTACGCACATTAATTACTTTAAGTACATAAAAAGTTTTTTTTGTGCGCCTTACACAGAAAATGCCATAATAATCAGACACTCCTATCTTAATTATTCCGTGCTCACTATATTTACTAGGAGTACTTATATATATCTGATCTAATAGTGATGATGTATCTATGCTCTGCTTTGTAGGAGACCTAACCAGTTGTTCAAACCCAGAATTCTTACATGTTTTGTACAGTTGCCTACTTACAGAGTCACTTTTGCTCACATCAATATTTTAATCTCTAGTGATCAAATCTTTAAATCCTAATTTATTATTACTTGAAAGATAGTGCTCTAAATAGTCAATAAATGCAGGCTTGCTTACAGAAGGTGGGTTATAGATAAGAGTTACTAAAATTGGTCTTGTAAATGGTAGTAAAAGTTTGACATTTGTTAACTCAAGGCCTTCAATACTTTCAAAACAACCTAACTCAGTAGTTATTAGGGTAACAAAAGTAATATTATGTCTTATTTAAATCAAACTACCCCTACCAACTCCAGTACTTCTATCACATCTATGCACAGTAAACCCATCTATACAAATAAAGCCATCAGCATGCATGCATTAGGTTTAGTTTTTTTGATGCACCTAATATTGAAGGAATACTTTTCAAAAAGTAATTTTAGATTTCCCAGCTTACCTACACTTAGACTATTAATACTTGAGTGAAAATTTTGTAGACTCTTGCCGCTAAAAGACTCTACACTTCCAGTTACAATGCTGCTACTAATATGACTAGGCTCAGCATCTTCATTCAAATCCACATTAAAATTAAAAACAACAGAGGCACTAATATTTACCCTACAATCAAAGCAAATCCAATCATCGTGATTTATCTGCATAAAAATATTAAGTGCAATAGTTATGCACATACGATACAAAATATTATTGCACTTACAACATTTCATAACTAACTTCCTATTTCTCAAACTTGAAACCTTACATACATTACATTTAGTCGCCATGACAGTTAATAGTTTTTTGTAATTAGTAAGTAAGAGTTTACAAATACTCTTATTGCTATTACCACATTTGACTATAATTAAATAAATAAATAAATAAAATCAATAAAACTAAATAGTAAAATAATTCGAGCAAAATGAGGTGGTCAAAGTGAACCAACTAGTAGTTGGAAATGGGAAAAACAAAGGCAAAAAAACAAATAATTGCGTAGCGAGTTAACTCACCCTATATTGCCCTAAGCTCTAAGCTGGATTTAAACCAGATTCTTTACCCCGTAAATTAATACAAAATTATACGTATTACTATTATTTATTATTTCTCGAAAGATCCAATTTTACCATGCGGTCCGAACATGCCGTCATTTCGATATAATCGGACCAACTCAGCCTTAAAATCTAGGACTCTTACTCCAACTGTTGCAGATCAGACTTGTGTACTGATTTGCTATGCCATTATCATTTACCACGTTTGCTGTAAACTATAAATTAAATTTGCCTTTTTGTTTTTATAGTTTAAATGAATTATATTTATTATTTTGTAGTAGTTTTGGTTTTGGGTTTGAGCCCACTAGTGGAATTATTATCATTTTTACCATTTGCTAGATTATCAATCTAGATTCTAAAATTCATTATTTAAGAATTTTTGCATCTTTCTACATCCACGACAGTTGAGGCAACTGATTGACGGCCTGAAGTCTAATCATTCCAAATTTCATACATATCTGGGTTTGCCACCAAACAAAAACTGTAAAATGTTATTTAGCTATATTCTGCGGAGAGTCTAGAAGATTTATTGCTTACTACTGTAAACAATTTAGTTATTACTTTAAATATTTACTAGGAATATAAAAATTGTCTGAATTATGTCTGCAACGCTTTACACAAGCATAAGAAGTAAAATCAAAAGTTAGAAAAGAGAAAGCCTTTTTTCAACATTTTTGACAAAATCGCATAAATTCTTGTATATCCATATCTATTGCAATTCTTTCACTGTGCAAGTCTTGTAAATCTTAATAAGATAATATAAATAAATTAAAAAGTTAGAATTTATTCTAATAGATCTTTGATCCAATTCAAAATAGAACTGGCTAAAATAAAATACACAGATATTATTATGCCAGCCTTTTGTAAAATAACTTTCCATTATATTCTTATTCTTACGGTTCACTACTTTGTCAAAAACTATAACAGTTCTTAATTTAGAATCAACCTCTTTTGGGCCTGGTATTACTTATCTGTGTTATATATTGTTATATTTATTTGAGTTTTTCAAACCCTTTACAACTTTTTTTATAAGTTTTAATTCACAAACACCCTGTTTTTGTATTTGATTTTTATTTTTTTAAAAGGCAACCACAATGTTTTGATAGATTATTTTAAAATGCTTTGCTTAATTTTTAAAATTAATCCTGTAAGAGGCTATCTGCTACTTAAATTAATTATTATAGTTAATACACATTTTTGTAATCCAAATTTGATAATAAGACAGCGTTTTTTACCATTACTTTCAGCGGTTACTATTAATCTAAATGTTATAGAAAATAGTAAATTAAATTTTAGATTTTCATTCAAAAGAAATATTGTTTTATTTGTCATTTATTAAGTTCTTTATTTACAATTAAAAACATATCAATAAGTAATTTAAGCCTTAAAAATTGATTTTCGAAGATTTTAAATTTTTCACGTTGTAAACCATTTACAGTTTCTCTATTAATTTGTTAATTGAGTACTAATATCTTCTAAAACAACAGTATTTCTGCTGTTTAGACATAAATGTGTAAGACACTCATTTATATATATAATTTATTACTATTAATAAATATTTTTTCAGTTAGTTTTTAATATTAAAAAGAATTGCTAATAAAATGTTGGATAAAGTAAACTGTTAACCGTGTCAAAAGCAAATATAAAAGAAAAATTTGTCTCCTTATATTGAATCTACTGCTCATGTTAATATAATAAAAATGGTGTTACTAAACATGAATGTTGAATATGTGATGTCAAAGTAGCTGATAATTCTGAACATTGCTTAACAAAAACTCATAACCAATATAAAAAATAACAAACTATTGCATCTGAAACAAAATTCTGTGATATTTATAAATTGGATGTTTCTAGAAAATATTGGTGTAAAAGGTATTAATAATTTAAAATTAAAAAAACATGAGAGAAGAAATAATAACAAATATTAGATTAAATCAAGATTATTTTTATAAAAATGAGGAATTTATAATAAATAAATTAGGCGAACCTTGAGAAGGTACATTTCTTACGTTTAATTTAGTTTATAAGGAAACTAATGTTGCAAAGATTATTGGTTCAGATATGCTTATTTTCAAGAAGTTGTATGATATATTTGAAAAACATAATAAGCAAATAAAATTAAAATTAGTAATGAATGGAACTTTAAGCTAAATAATACCATCAACTGAAAAATATGAATATAAAGATATGAAATATTCAATAAATAATAAAATAATATTAAAGAAACAATATTTTATTGAATGTGTAAATAAATGTCTAGTTTAACTTAAAAATAATGTATAAGACAAAGAAAGTAATGAAACATATTATCCCCTACCTAAAACTAATAAAATTGATTTAAAATTAGAAGAATAAAAACTTCTGAAAAGAATATTTTTTATAGAATTCCCAAAATTAATAGGTCATAAAAAGGCATATATGAATAATAAAAATGAAGACCACAATTGATTTAAATACTGCATGCTATATCATAAACATCAAAATAAAATAAAAAATAATCCAGACAGTTTCTAAATATAACAATCCTGATTGAAATAATCATTTTAATTTTACTAGAAAAGAATTTTCTAAAACTCTCAATGGCTAAAAAAGGTTTAGAATACAAAACAATTTGTCAATTTATAGTTATATTTTAGAAAGTAAAAAGGTTATGATTTTTTATACCGGTTCACATAAAAACAGACAAAAAACCATGTTTGTTTGCTTTTAATACCAAATGAAGATGGAAATAGTCATTAGGTTGATATTAAAGATTTATCAAAACTAGTTAGAAACCAACTAAAGAAACGCAAAATACCAATTTTTATTTGTAATAGTTATGTTTACTATACACATGATACATAGGCATTACAATTAAATTATTAAGTGTGGGCTAATTTTTCAAAAAAAAGTAAAAAAAATCCCTTAAATGCCTAACAAAGGTGGGTAAGCTAATATTCTAAAATTAAAAAATTTCTAAATAACAATTAAAGTTCCACTAGTATGTTATGCAGATTTTGAATCTGTATTAGAACGATTTGAAATTGTTAATTAAGTAAAACATAAAACTTGTTCTTATGCTTTTGTTAGTAATAGCCAGTATATTATTCCTATTATATTTTTTTTAAATACTGGAATAGGTAAAAGTAATACAAATATAAATTTATTAAAGCTTTTTGTTAGCAACGTTATATATTAAATGAAGAAGTTAAGAAAAGATTCAAAAAAATTAAATAACCTAAACTGTCTAATGATGACGAACAAATATTTTGTAACAGTAGTGTTTCATTGTTGTGAGAAAAGGTTTATTGATAATAAATTGAATTATAAAGTTAAAGATCATTGTAAATAGTCAGGAGAATTTAGAGGTGCTGCTCGTAAATTATGTAATTCAAATGTAAAAACATCTTTAAATATTTTAGTTTTTTTTATAACAAATCTGGATATGACTACATTTTTTGTAACTTTATGCTGCACAGTATGATATAAAAATGTTACTTCATACAGAAAAAAAATATTATTCTACATCATCTAAAATACCTCATACCAGTATCAAATTTACATTTAAGGACTCATTTCAATTTTTACCTGCATCCCTAGATGCGTTAGCAGCCTATTTAAACAAAATCTAAATTAGGAATTTTAAAAATTTATTACAATATTATAAAGATAAATCCAAAAAAAAATAAAGAAATGTTAAAACAAAAAGAAGGATTTTATTATTCCTTTTTAGACTTTTTAAAAAAACTTGAAAGCAACAGATATTCTATTTATGAATAATTTTATGATGAGCTAATGAATAAAGAAATTCCAAAACAAATTATAGATTTATTTCAAAGCTTAAGCTAAAGCTAATGGACAACAACATAAATTCCAAGATTATATGAAAATATGTTTAAAATGTGATAATTTATCATTATCCGATGTTTTTAAATCATTTTAGGATTTATCATTAAAACATTACGAATCAGTTCCTGCTCATTATATTACAACACTTGGGTTATCGTAGAATGCAACGATAAAAATAACTGGAATTGAATTTGAAATTTTGACAGATAACGATATGTTATTAAAGTTTAAAAAAGGAATAAAGGGTGGTTTTTTGGTAATAAAGAAAAAAAATGTAGAAGCTAATAATAAAAATATGCCTAATTATTATTTTAACACACTATCATCATATTTAGTACCAGTTGATGCTAATAAATTATACGGTGATGCTTTGTTGTTTAAATTACCCGTTAATGGGTTTAAGTGGAGCACACCTGATAAAATGCATGATTTATATAATTAAAATTGAAAATTTATACATTAAATATTTATAGTGATATAGCAAATACACTTAAAGTAGATTTGAAATATCCTAAAATATTACATGAGTCAGAATGATGATCCATTTTTCTCTGTGCATAAAACAGTAAAAGATGCTGAATTATCTGATTATCAACATAGGTTAAAAATATAAAAAATATCAGGTATCTAAAGCAATAATAGCTAGTTAAGAAGATAAAACAGGATCGATCTGTGATTATAGAACTTAAAAAAAGCCTTAAAATATAGATAAGTATTAACAAAAATTTTATTTATAACAAAGTACATGGTTGAAACCCTATATTGATGAAAATACACAATTGCAGCAATAAGCCACATCTGATTTTTAAAAAGATTTTTTAAACTTATGAATAATTTTGTGTATTGTCAAACTATTGAAAATATTCTAAAAAAACAAGAAAACTTTTTTTATAAAAACCGAGACAATCTAACGCGATAGCCTCCTATTACTTGTACATTGTGATTTAGTTTCTGATTGTGCTATAAATAACGTACCATCTTGTTGTGTTGATTCCTTTACACCAAAAGCCCCACCATATTATTAAATTATAGAAACATCAACACAACATGTATTTTATCTTGTGAATCAGACATATAAAAACAATAAAGTTATTGTTAGCAGATAAAATACTTAATTCTATTAATTCTAGAGGTAATAGGATAACAATTATTTTATCTTTAAGGTACTAATAAATAAATACAACTATAGAATAACCAAAATATCTCAAAGATGTCAAAGACATTAGCTAAAGAAAAGTTATGCCAACGTCCCAAAAGTACTTGAGCGGCCAAAGGCTCTTGAACCACACCGTAAAATAATAAATATTTTACTACCGTCGGTAGAAAGACTACATAGGTAAAACAAATATTATGCGTCCGTAAGGCTCAAGCGTAGCGGAAAAATATAAATTAATTTTTTATTTTAATAAGTAAATACCCAAAAAGTGATTGGAAAATATTTAGATGTTAAACAACCAATACCAAGCAATAAAAGTTTGTAAACTAGAGGATAATGTACCACAAGAAAGTTCTTACTCAATAAAACCAGTTTAAATTACAATTCACGTTGATTATATAGATAACTGTTTTTTATTAGAAAAAAGTTTTTTTAAATATTGAGGTTGGTTTATTAAAAAAGTAGAATTGGTCAAGATATACAGGTACCGAATCAATGACATTAGTTACAAATTAACCTTTGTTCCTATTAAATAGGTAAACTTTACCATTTGACAGTAAAACTGTAGAAATGTACACCCGTCTAGGACATGTTAGTTTAATTTAAGGATTATTTAAACATAATGATGGATTTAGTTTAAAAAGAGGACATAGTCAGTGTTGTGTCTCAAGATGATGATGAATATTCCGCGACAACTGATAAAAATATTGCATTTGATAATTGACAAAATTTATTTTTCAAATTTAATACAAACGCTTTGGATAAAAGTAAAGGTAGATTTATAATTCTATTTTTACATATCCTTTGATTTCAAGGTGAAATAGTTTTGGGAGTTAGAGTTTTAGTTCAAATGGATAGAGTAATTATTGATAATATATCTATGTTTAAATCAAGTGGTACAGGTAATGTTGTTAATGGCTTAATTAATATTTCATCTTTAAAATGGCGGATACCCTATATGCACATAGCTCGTGAAATATCTAGTTTTCTTGTATTACATTTAAAAATTCTTTTTACATTTATAATATAACACGTCGAACAATTTCCTGCTTTTCCAGGTATGATTTTTGAACGTAATTTAAATTAAATTTTAGAAACAATCAAAACTCTAATATTTTTGTATTTAGTCATTGTAGTGTTTGAGATACTTCTATTTATTTGTATATTATAAGATATTTAGGAATCAATTTAAATAGTAGTACCGGTTTAGCTTGTATAGTAAACGATGACTAATATTTAAAATTTAAAGAACTATTTACAAATTTAAAACCAAAAATTAACTGTTCGGATTTGAAACAGCTTAGCCTATCTAGTGTTTTAATACATCTTTTTACGAAGACTAAATTAGAAGAAATACAAAAGGTATTAAAATTTATTTAAGTTTGGGAAAAATATACCGCAAATACTACTGCGTATGCTATTGAGTTTAGAAAATAGGTAATTTCTATGACCACAACAGGAAATAGAAAAATGCAAGTTAAGTATCTAAGTACGTTTCTAGTAAAAGTAAAATTATTCTTAAACGACGCCTTGTACGTTAACTTTGTTATAAGAATATCTTGTTAGTAGAATATTTATCAGTAATTTGTAAATAGTGGAATACCTTGTAAAGTTTTATTATTCACGTTTATAAATTATTCATATTTGTTTTACTAAAAATCAATATGCAACTATTGGAAATGCATTTGCAAATAGCAAAAGGTGTAACAATACATTTGAATTAAGCACAATTTAATACAGAATATAAATAACTAAATAATCTTTCTCAAACACGGATTTACCTAAAAAAACAAAGGAATTGTTAATTTAAAATTATCACCTATTCAACGTTAACAGTTTATTATCAATAAATCAAAACGCAATTAAACAGACGCAGTCCTAACAGGTGGTGATTCACGTTTTTTAGTTGTAATTCCTTTAATAACTAAAGCAAGTGTTATTTTAGGTGGTTTTGGTGCCGCTGCTAGAGGTATTAGTTAAGTTGTAAATGCTTTTAATAATAAACAATCTGAAGATAAAACTTCACCTGAAACAAACAGCCATAATCAATCAGTTAAAACAAAAAACAAAGTGGATTTGTTTCAAAACCTTATCCTTAAAAATGCTTTTTAAAATAGCAATAACAAATATACGAATGAATAAATATTTTAAAACAATAGAGGGAAGTATGCTTAGAGGTGTAATTATGCGTAATACATTACCGCAAAGGACTTAAAATATAGAAATTGGTATAATAAATCTAGAAAGTAATAATTATTTAAAAACGCATTAGACGTTATTGTATAAAGATGATACAAACAATTATTAGTTCAATTCTTTTTGTCATGCGCCACCTGTAAAATAATCAAATTATTTCAAATCGGGTATAGTTTAACTTAAAAATTACAAAAAATAGGTACAAATGCTTGTGGTTGTTTATGCTTGCAGTTAATGACCAATGTTATTAAAAATGACGATTTTACACAAACCCTTTTAGACCTTTTTAATTCAATAATATTTCATTGTAAATGATTTTAAAACTACGATATATAAGAGAAGAAGTAACTACATACTGATAATGGAGTTGTCAAATTAACTTCACAAAATACGAAATGAATCTGTCAGTAAAGATACTGAAATTAAAAAATTAACTGTTGAGAAAGTTGAATCAAATAATATTTTGACTGTCAATTTAGGTGAAATATAAATACCTGTTAGGGTGATTAAAGCAATAAAAGGTGACATAACTTTTTAAACATGTGATTTTGATAAAACAATTGAGAGGCTGAGAACTCTAATCAACAATCTTTTTAAACAAGATAGTAATTTATATATTAAAATGTATGCTGAAATCACTCAAATTTAAATAAAACTTCAAAAACAAAATACTCGAATTATGGATTTAATAGAAAAAAATAAGCAACAACAAAAGGCCGGGGTGCAGAATAAGATTGCATCAAAACATTTACTATATACAGATTTTGATAGAAAAATTGATTCAGAAATGATAGAAGTCACAAAAGGTCTTAGGGCGCTGGTAACAAGATAAATGGCTCAAACAATGACAAAAACAAGTAAAACTTCTTTATATAATATTACTAATATAGTGCTTTTAAATCGTCATAAATTTGTTTCAGATATGGTAAACATCAGAAAATAAAATTACGAATACATCAACATCCAAGTATGCTCATGGACCCTACCCGTGACATAATTTCTTGACGATCCCTAAACATTACATGAAATTATGTCTCTCTCTCTCGTACAAACGATGTACTATCTTTTTCTCTCACACTGTATTTACACTTCTATATTTTATTAGTGTATTTCATACTACACCTGTTTGCTCTGTATTTTATATGCAAATCCATTTTCTTGCAAATATTACTAATAATGCAATATCGGTTTGGTTGTTCTTTCTCTTATTTAGATTCCAAATATTTGAACAATTATGATCGCATTCCTTTCTACAAATATTCATCACCACTTCTCTGCTTTTGATCATTAAACTATCTTCGCTTTGAGCTATAAGCCCTTTTTGTCGGTATGAAACCCACACACCGTAATCAACTTTCCCAGATCGGTGTACACGTCGACACATTTAATTATGGACCTTCTCGCTCTTCTTTCTCTTTTCTCGTATTACTATAAATTCTTCACTGTAATTCTTTAGTGTATGTGGGGCTTAGTAACTTGTATCAGTATTTGCCCCATTCAGGCTTAGTCCGCCACTATAGTTCTGGACTTTCTACATCCACTCTAATCTGTTGTTAACAGATACACTCACCCATTCGAAATTTCAATTTTAATGAACTCAAAATTCTCTAAATTATTTCTCACTCGAAAAAATCTAGTTTGTCTCACTTTGTTTGTAATTCATTCTATCCGGTACAACTCCTCTGTACATAAGATCTTGGTATAGTGTATACTAGGCCAGGGGTTTCTTTGATAAGTCATGCCCAACTTCGGTAAGGTCACACTATACAAACATAGTGGAAGCGCTATACTTACACTCCGCACAGTCCGACACTCAACAGTATAGACTAAGCTGACCATCCGTACTGGATTCCCCAGTACAGTACTGGTTTTAAGACTGAAGTACTAGAAGAAATACAAAACTCAACCAGGTTTTGACTCGTTTTACCAATGAGTACTGGTTATGCATCAGAATGCTGACTGTTGTCTTTCAATTTAAATATAATGAGCAGGTAAGCATCTGCAATTTCAATTTATTGTACACGTTCCGCACAGCAACACTAACTAGATACCTCGGTGCGGATGTTTATGATACCCTAATCAAATGTCTCCTGCATATGCTTGTACGTTTCCTGCAGTCACAGGTTCGAACTGTTCGAAGCGCTACTATATTAGTCGTCAAGCTCGTGCTCTAGTTTACTCTAGTTCTTTGTATTTTATTAAAATGCCAAACAGACGTAAATGTATTTTTTACAGAGATTCACAAAATTAATTGCTCTATATTAAATTAGTCGCCGAGTTTGTAGATATAATGTTTAGTATTTGTAATTCGGAATTTTCAGTGGCAAACTGTGGCAGAAGATGAATTACTGAGTAAAAATCAAAAAAGCATAAAAATCTAACGAACGATTATTTTCATATCACACAATTAAAAAATTATAGCTTATGTTCTACTGACTGTGCATCCTAAATTATAAAGCACACGAATGATGAAATGTACGCGTGTGCTCGTACCATGATTGAAGCTATTGTCTCAAACCGTTTTAGTTCCTTATTTTAAAAGTTCATTTACATTTGGACTGGAGCGACAACGGAACGCGTGTTTTTGGAAATCAATACCATGTTGGCGCGAGCAAAATTTCAACTCGGTGTGAGTACATT
>JAQFZE010001081.1:0-19981 GCA_034695245.1 Dicyrtomina saundersi | reverse complement strand
TGAACAGCTGGTCGTCTCAAAAATGGTGGCGGAATTATTTAATTATTGCGCAGATTCCTTCAAACTTTTTTTCACGAATTTAGTGCTATAATTAGTGCGCATTTGAAATTCAAAATTAAATATTTTTGTTTTATATTAGTAATTGGTACTAACCACCCCTTTAATATGTACGAAAATTTTTTCTCACTCAATGTACCTATACCTATAGGTAGAAACACAAAACCTCCCGGACATGTATTGACAGCATAATGTCTTGCAATCTGTCCTATATGGTACAACAACATTCTGAACATGGCTATTTTCGACAACAAAAAAACCAATCACATTTACCTGTAACAGTACATATAGAATAGAGCCACTGTATAGATAGTATTTGTAATGCCGCTTTTCATTCAATCATCCCAATGATGTTATTGGAACATTATTGTGTGCGTGGTCAGAAATTTCTGACTCTGACTTTGTGTCCACCCTCATCTCACTCAGTCAGTGTATCAACCAAAACTACGCGCTATATATTCTATTTCTATTCTATTCTCCACTTAAAACTTGAGCGTAGTCATCAAGTATGAAATAAATGGGCTTTGAATTTGAGAGTCGTCAACTTCTATCCTATTATACAGACTATATACAGAGTACAGAGAGAGATTCCTACAACAATTACAATGCAACTGTGAGAAGAGTAAAAGTTTTTCCTTCTTCTTATTTTCCGCTTACAATCACTCCATGTGTAAAATGGTCATAGCTATGTCATAGGTGTCAACCTTACATTGACATTTGCAGGCCAATATGCCGATTTCAATAGCTGTAACTAAAAGAACATTCTTCACTCATTCTATTCTCCGTCATTTACCTCTTTTCACAAGAAAAAAAGGTTCGGTTTAGACTGGATATACATATACGTATAGGTACACTATAAGGATGTAATAGATGCAAACCTTTATATGAGATATATAGGCAGTGACATGTACACAGCTACCAAGAGCTGCAATATAGCACAGTATATTGTTTTATGTCCTGGAAGTGCCCATGCAATGGCTAGCCCATGCAAGTGCACGAAATGTGGTTGAAATACTGTCGAAAAATAACATTGAAATCTAAAGCAAAAGGCTTGTCATAAAATAAGAAGAGTGACTCTTTTGACTTTTGGACACAACAATTAAACTATATAGCCGCGTATGACAAGGCAGTTTCCCTACACTATATTAAACAGTAACCGCAAAATTTTCTATAGTTAACTTCCAACATACAAACCGACCGTAACCTTCTTAATTTAACAAAAATGACAAAAAATAAACTTACATAATAATAATGACATCAATGCCTATTTCCGAGTGGGAGTGCCCGTAGTTGATATTTGTAAAAATGGACAATTTATACTGAGCGCCCCAAACTAACAACATTGATGAAATGAAGCCTGCTTCAATAACATCGCTCGTTGGGACATCAACAAATTAAGATAGAGAGAGGGATAAGATTGGATATGGAAAATGAAAGATGCACGCCTAGATTGGATGAGAGGAGGGCACGTGCCAGTTTTGAATGTGAACTGATTGGTTGACAGACAAGGGAGAGAAGAAGACTCGTAGATTAAAGACTTATATTTAGACGCAGAGCATATAATATAATATTATCTACAGCCGTATCTCTGAATTCTCTGTCCTGTCCAACATAAACATAGACTCAGGATCTTCTTGAAAGTTTAGTATTAGTTCCACTCATCGAGGCACGATCCTCAGATCATAGAGGGACTGTACATATACCTATATTAATACATATACATATTGTACGAACGTACAAAAAAATACAGGCCGTAAGAAAAAAAAAAGAAAAAGCATTTAATAAAGAGTATCACTATTACTCAGCTCTTTGACGAATTAAATATTAATCGAGTCATGACTCAGCAAAATCAACGACCGTACGACTCCAAATCCAAATTGACTCGTACACGTCGTCGTACTCTCTCGTACCTGCTTGCTCCTCATAGTCCTAAGTACTTAAGAGTCGATTGTTTGACAGCTACAATTCCAAAGTCAAAATCTCTGATTCGATAGTCTACAACTATATGAGGGAGTACTAACCAGTCATACTGACTAACAGATACTAAACCAAATCCAAACATAATACCGTGTAAGCGAATTATATTATTATGTATCTCAATGACAAACAAAGGGAATATCGTGCCTTCGAATTCGAATTCGAATTCAAACTTGAACAGTATGACCGTTTTATGTAGACACTTGTACTTCACCAGATAATGAAGCTCAGCCGGAGCTGGGGGGACCGTAGGTATAAATATGTATGGGTATCTAAAAAAACTTTTAATATGTCTCCTCCACCCTATAATATATCACAATTTCCTGTATCGAGTGCCTTGTGTATACACATGCTGACTCTCTATTTACTGTACTCTCTCACACTATATTCTCCATGCCTTATGCATACACTGTACAAAGTTGTTACGGGAACAGCATATGCACCCATTATACATGGGGATATGCTTTCCTGGCTGGAAAATCGACAGAAATATGAGGGCAACAGATGGGGGGGAAATGTGATCATTCATTATTTATTTCCTGATTTCAGTTTAAAATGGTAGAGCAATATTATTATTAATATTAAATTAAGTCTCTATCACTATCTCCACCATCTTTCTGGGACTCGGTACTCGGTTATGTGTAAGTTTAATACAAAATTTGTTTGCTATGTACTCTATGTGCGTAAGTAGGTACTCACGTGAGGACTCAGCACGAATGCCCATTTAAGGAAAATGAAAAACGATTGAAACATATGATTATCCTCGAGCTCGGAGGTTATAGGTACATATACTCCTGCCCTGACCAAATTATGTTGAGCACTAAATTAGTTGATGATAAAAAGTCCTAATTCCTCGAAATAGAGTCTAAAACCACAAAATTTTTCGAAATTAGGAAAACTTTATTTTTTTATTTGATTTGGGAGGAAAATAAAAACAATTGAACAATTATATAGTGAATTGTCAATATTTTTCCCAATATTTATTTACTTAAAGCAATCAAATTTAATTTAAGTGGACGATATCGTACTTTTAGCATATATATACCTAGTTAATCGTTGTCATTTTATAAAGTATGGTCAGGATATAGAATATGAATGTCTTACTAGGAGAGGTATACAAATAATATTCAAAATATAGGCGGATGCAATGCACACTGAACAAACACAAAATGTATTTTGACGAATAAAAAATAAAAGAAGTATACAGAATAGAACACCAAAGTTACAAAAGAGAGTCAATCAGAGACTAAATAAATAAATATTGAGAATACAAATGTCAAATACGGATAGAAAAAAAATGTATTTACTATTTACTTACTGTTTCACAGTTTGTTGAGAACTAGTTAGTTTTAAATTGAAGTTTATTTTCATGACGGTCGGTATCTTTTGACATGTGGTTTTTTTTTACCTCCTCTCCCATCCCTTCTTCTCTTTGTACATACTCATGTAATAGTCTATATTACATTTTCTTGGCTCGATAAGTGTTTCTCATTCACATACGACACGAGAAAGACAGCCGTAGGGTAGGGGTATGTAAACGGTATAATACATGTAAAGTTGTTGTGAGACTCTTAGTTTTGGCAACGACTGATTTTCGATGAGCTCTAGAAAAAAAACACAAGAAGATACACAAACAGAGTCATTATTTGAGTTGAAAACAGCCCAAAATCACGTAGTTTACTGGCTTGTTATAGTTATTGCTGTATCAAGGATTTTTATGAGCGAGTAAGTTCAGAGTTGGTAACCTAAAAGGATATTAGGATACATAATTACTGTCTTTATAAACTGCTAAAAAAACATTTCAAAACTAGAACTCGATACTTTCCAGGAGGTATACCTACTTTACATGAGGAATTTTGAGCTTTTACATATTTTTAATGTCAGCCAATTTTATACTTAGGCATCTATAACAACCGCACAAAACTACGACAAACATCAAAAATCAAACTACGAGGACATACATCTATCTACACGTTGACTACTGACTCAGAGTGACTCACAACAGCAGCAACAACGTCAACTTGAACGTCTTCGACATAACACTATCGCACACAGATAGAGAAGGACACAAATTTCCGGGTCACATCATGCGTCAAACATAAAATACATTCAGGATGACTTCTATACTCGTATTTTCACTATTTTTTTTTGTATTTAGACTTGAGAACTGTAAACGACTAGAAGGAATGTGAATACAAATACGTAGTAAATTGAAAACAAATAAATGTTTCTACGACTTTCCTTCATATAGCACTTGTATTAACTATATAGTTTTGTAAATACCTGTATGGGTGTACGGATATATAGAGGCAATATGCTGCCACACTGGGACTAGTACTACTCGAGACAAGAAAACCCGAACTGAAACCGAAACCTATGGCGTGCACTTTTTAAACGATTACATCACGAACGTATGACGTTAATATTTGACTAAAAGGTTCTTGTAAAACTCAGAATTAACCTCAAGACAATGTAAATAAACAATATATACAAACAAAAACAAAAAACATAACTATAAAAAATAAAAGGGAACGAATGTGAAAGAAAAAAAAACACTTATTTGTGAATTTAAATTGGAACACAGGTAAAGACGTTTTTGTATGCTACTTTTGTGCATAACGATATGTACATCACTATAAACATTACAGTAGAGGAGATGATAAAAGCAAATTAGTCAGCAGTAGTATCTGTAAATCAATTTAAACCATTTATTTTCTCTTCATTTGTACACATCCACTCCAACATCATGGTAGCGCTTGATAGTGGGTCCTATTTTGACTAGGCAATATTCACAATTCTCACCTTTTCCTTTTTATCAATATAATGCATATGTATAAGCGTATGTTTTGACCAATGACCACGAGCTCAATAAAATGATTGAAGATAAATTGAAATTAAAAAACAAAACGTTATACAGAGAAGTATAAGATTATGAAGTTTATGTACCTGCCTCATAAAGAGTTGTTGTATGAATAGCTTTTTTTCTAAAATTCTCTTTTCAGTCAAGAAGAAAAATTATTAGCAGCCGTTCGGAGGGCTAATTCAGCATTCAGTTCCATGTCTGGTACACCTGAACATAGTCCAACCTCGTCCAGATCTTACTCCTCACCAATTTCACCTCTTACTCCATCTTGGGCATTACCTTTGCTGGGCTGGGGTTACTCCCATTCTCCTGGAAGTAAGTCACAAGGTATCATTAGTTCATTCTTAGCTTTAAAATAAATTGTAGACACGATAAGGACAAATTTAGTTATTAATTCTTACATATCCTTTCAAAACTTGTTTTGCTAAGTTAGTGTATGCATTTGATTTAGTGAATTGAGATCAACCTTACATATACTCATATGTTGAAAGGAATTACTATAGGATTTGGAAACTTGCATATATGTGGTAAGAAAATATATGTGGGGTATGGACATAGTTTTAAAGGTTAATGCAAATATATATAAGGTACACCCGTGGTACTGCATTTAATTTAAGAATATAAGGATAGAAATAACAAGGAAATTAGTGGTCTCAAAACATGAAAGACGTTTTATAAAACTTTCGTAAAAATCAGGACTTCCATTAATAAAAACCAAGGAATGTGTTTGAGAAAATAATAACGCTATAGCGTCATTTTTGTACGTACCTACTTGCAAAATGGCTCACGACTTCACATATACTGCATTCAAATCATTAAGCTATATCGTACAGTGTCACTATATATATTAGGTATAAAGCTTAAATATATTCGCACATTATAAAATTTTGTCTTAAAATATTATTAATAAGAATGGTAATAATAATAATAACGTTGAGCAGCGGATGTTTTTTATTAACTACTCAAGAGATTAAAATGAAAACGACTTCCAGGGCAGGACCAGTCCCAGTCACAGTAGTCAGGAGTATGGAGTATATACATTTGAGTTGGAGACCACTAATTGAGAGTAAATAATAAAACAGTTTCAGAGGAAATGAATTTACAAATGTAATAAATTCAAAGTTCCCACACTAAAGTTTCAGTTATCTAAGGTTTATGGTGATGTAAAACTAATTTTTATATGTGTTTAATCTTATAGTTTTGAGTTCTTAACAAATTTTGTAATATTTCTTGCAATCAAACTCGATTTATATTTTACGATGCGATTACATTTTAAAAAAATTAAATTACATCTATCAGTATTTCACAGCAACCTGCATACAAAAGCGTTACATGGATAGCAATGCAAAAGTATTTGACTAAAGGTGGGAACAAGGGTTGAATTTTTTTTTAAGCATTAAAAAGAGTTTACCAGATAAAATATTTTTTATTTAATGAAGTATAATAATTTATCATTTTGACTTTATAACCTTAATGTTAGTTACAATGAGTGCACTTGAGTATGAGGCATTTTTTTTAAATTTAAAATATTGCATTATCTCAATAAGATTTCCACTATATTTTGAAGTCTTTACCTTTGATCGTAAAAGTAATCGTTATTGCATGGCATGCTTGCCACGTCAATATTAATCTAAAGAGATACTTTAAAAAAATTGAAAACAAACATTGTAATGACTACGACCACTACCAAAATAAATACAAACACTGTGGAGTAGGTACTTACTTCAGAATAAAAAGCGCATTCTCTGATAATAATATGATGGCATAATCCAGTACTAACCAAGTAGTTAGTCCGCCTACGCTGTCATCACACAAAAAATAATACAGAAATCAATTTATTATAGTACTAGAGCTTAGTTTTTGTAACGTTGATAATTCTATTATAGGTACTAACTGGTTATTAGATTAAATACCCTGCTCCGCTATCTTGATTATTTCGTCATTTGAAATAAAAAAAAAGGTAATTAATTAATATGCTGAAGCTATAGGAAAATACATGGAAAATAAAGACGTACCTACCTACCTAGCCTGTAAGTATTAGGTAAATAGAAGAAGTCCACACGCTGCGTTACATTTTATTGTGTGTGTGTGTGATACCTATCTAGCTTCAGTGCATAGAAGTCAGGTGTAAATAAATAACACTTTTATTAAGTGGAATTTCTTGGGTAAGCAAACAATTTAATTGAAAAGGTTTCCTTTCCCCTCTCTTTTGTCTGTCGCGTATACAAGTCAAGGAAGGAAATGTTCACAAATAAGGGAGACAATACTACATATAGGTGTCTACTTACATGTGACATGCAGACAGTGGGAGACATACACGCAGACTACTTAAGTACCTACCAATGCACCTCATATCCCCAGTATAAAGAAATACTAATATTATTTAATTGAATGGTACAGTGGAGAGTTAGTAAATTAAATTAATTTAAATGATACGTTAAGTCCTGTAAAAATTTCTGAAAGAAAAGGGTGTTAATTTAAATTGTATACGTGTTTGTGTGCGGACCATATTGGTAGTGACGGTCCTTATCGCATGATCAATCCAGAAATTATCACCTCGCTTACTTAGTAAGTAGATCCAACGTCCTCGGCAACTTAGAAAAGAAAAGTCCTGTGATGAATGATAGTGATACTGATAGTAAATATTATACCGTTTTGTGCTTTCGGAATTAATTATCACTTAGACACTCGAAAATTATAGATATTCTTCTGCACCACTGAGTACGGAAGAATGGGAAATTCCATTGATAACACTCAACAACGCAACGGAACGGAAGTATCGTTTAGTAAAATTATAGACTGCACTTTTAAAAACGCCATAGCAAAATGAGAATGACTGATTATCATACAATATACGTCCATGAATAATTGACATTATTTTTGTGTGGTGAGTGGTGGTGATGGTGGTTGGAAGTTAAAACTTCAGATGAAGCACCTACCTACTTCACACACACAGACACTTAATACACTGGGAACTTGAAATGAATAATTACATTATTCCCCTCCCTTCAATTTTGGTGAAGGTTTTTTGTTTGGTATTCATTTCATATAGGCTGGACGTTTAAAACGAATAAATTGCAATTATGTACGTCACTTTGTCAAACACTAACACAATTAAAGTCTACTACTATCCGTCCAAATCTGTCCGGTGTCTAACCAATGGCAAATGGTCCTATATAGCTTGGTGTGTGGATTAGGGCAAAAGGGTGTCAGCTACCCTAAGATTGACTAATTCGATCCGCTATATAGTCATTTATTCATGGACCGAATCGATCCCTTGTCTTGGTCGGTGTCTGCAATACTCCGTCATCCGTAGTCTATGATGTCAGACCATCAACCATCGACAATTGAAGTTAATGTGAAAAAACTTTACTTTTCAATCTGCCTGAATTCACTAATGAAAGAATCGAGCACGAACCATCTCTGTAATATCAAGCATCCACCAACACCAATCTTTCTCATACATGATACAATAACCCACGAATTCATATTATTTAATTACTATAACACAACAATTAACTAATGAAATAAATGCTATAACTAATAACGATAAAGATGCTCTGTGAGATGTGATGATATCGCAATTAACCTGAAGCATCAAGGGGTCGAATTCTCGAATTTCCATTTTCTTATGAAAAATTCGTTTACTATTGCGCTGCATGTTGTATGTACGTAACGTAGGGAGGAAGGAAGGTTCGATTTTCTATTTAATTAACATGTAACACAATTTGGGTTAAAACACTTTGGGCGCGCGAGAGCCGTAGCCGTAGGGTGTTGACTGAAATTAATTTACTCGATTACTACATGGCTTTCGACGCACTTTCCAGTCAATAATAAAAATATATTCAGATTCAAAAATTTCACAGGTTCGTGATTCAGTCATAAGCAGACACTGCATACACAGTAATATGTGAAATTTCAATGCTTAAGAACTGTGATGTTAATTTCACAGAAGCTTAAGAAGAAAAAAGTAAAACCTTAAGGCAAACGGAAAGTAACAACCTGCAAACTTTCAGTGTACTTTTAGTTTTTTAACCATACTCACTGCTCACTGCTCACATGTCAGAGCTCAACGGTGAGTAAGAATAAAAATAAAAAGTCCTCCAGTTTACAATAGAATAGAATAAGAGTGTGGCGGGAATAGTTTGGAAGTACTCATATGATTTTACTACCTTAAGTCATAGTCACAAAAATATTAAGATTAAATTATATTACTTTGTTATTGCATGCAAACGGTCGTTAGTCACTACCAACTCCGACATCTCCATATGCTGACTGGACAAATTCATAAGCAGACACTGGAAGATAGCTGAAATATTTGAGCAAAGACAAATTATTTACCATTTCCTTTGTCTGCCTCCAGTCTGCGAAGAGTTGATGAGAGGAAAAGTGTCTATGCACCTACTACTACTACGTCAGGACTTTTACCTTCATTCGAGATGGTCGGTCGGTCGGTAGGTCGGCCGGTCCAGTCCATGCATCGCGTGTCAGTCAAACAAAGAATTTAAGTAGTAGGCATTATTTTTTTTTGTCTTCTTAATATTATTAGATGGGCAGGATAGAGATCAGAGGGGGGAAATGGCGTGAATAATTTTTTTGACAGGATGAAAGTACAATGAGCTTAAATTTTATGTCAGAAATATACAGAATACAAAAATTATTATGTTCCCTTGTACGTGTTACTAGTTCTCTGTCAAATAAACCACTAAATTTACGTTAGCGAGATTTTTTGGGGGCCTTCGGGTATTATTACAGTTGTACATAATATAAAATCAACTATGTATAGTTGTGCTTGTCACTTGAACATATTATAAATGCTTAATAAATATCTGACAGACGTGTGAAAATTGAATATAGTATCGTCCTCATGCACGACACTTCAATTATAAAAATTTTGATCAGATTTAATAATTTAATTTATTATTTACTATTTCCTCTTTTCTCCTGGTTACGCTATGTCAATTTTGTCTTTCGTGTCACCACAGTCGTCGCCAGGACCATTTAAGTCAGGTCATTACATGGACTGTGAGAATTGTACTGTACTGTAGACGTACTTACACCCTGTCTGATTGCTCCTGATGAAGCAATAAAAACAGACTAAAAAGACAGTGCCCACACAACTTATACTAAATAACCTAATTTCATATAAATTCGGTCCGGCTTTTAATTTATCCTATAAAAGTAACTGCTCGCATGTGGAAATGAAAACACACAACTCCGGTAAAATCTATGCATCGCATGGGAGTGAATAACGTACATACGAGTCAATTAAAAATCACTTAAGTTTCTCATCGTCAGTGCTACAGTAATGATGGCTGGATTCAGGTATTCCATCATACTGTAATTAAGGACAGCAATAATGTTTAGACAAAAGAGCTTAGTGTTTCGCAATGCGGTCTAGAGGACTAAACCAATTGGATAATTAGATCCAGGAGAATATTGTGAGCGTGGAAATGAAATATTTAAAAAAAATAACAATGGCAGTATGTGACTCCAATTCTAATCAGACCCGTTAAATTAGTTATGATTCTCAAATATAAAAGACTGTGAGTACTATAGGTTCTAGTTAGTCTTAATTAAAATTAAATAGGCATATAGCCTTTTATATTTGAATACCGTATTTTCTGGGCAGACTCAATGATCCTTTGGAGAATCGGAAAGCTTCAAAGGGCCCTGCAAGATATTAAGCATATTATGAACATTGAGGCACCAATCCACCAACCCCTGTTAAGTTAATTTGTTAGTCATTATTTGAACCCAGTCTTTCCCCGTTTCTTCTAGCAGTGTAAACGTAAAATGTGGGAATACTGTAGAAAATACGGTAGCAATAAAAATAAAAAAGAACAATTATCTCTAATGGTATAATTGAGGAAGGAATATTATTTTTATGGAAGTATATTTCATGAGACACATACCTGTGCGGAAAAAGTATATTTTGAGCAAATAGATCAGAAATATTAATAGTATATAAGTCATATCGTAAAGAAACCAATAAATACACCTTAAACCCCCACCTGTCTAGGTATTTAGCTAAATCCGTATGTGCACTCATTATTTACTTTATGATTTGACACGCCAATAAAGTTAGCCTATCTGAATTAATGTGCTATATACATAGTTAATGCTATGCAGCACTGGAAGGTGCTATTACATATATTAATATAGGTATAGGCAATTTTTGAGTACTATATAGTATAGTTTACTTACTTACTTGTGGCTTGTGCTCCCTAGTTCCCTTGTGGAGTATATTTACTGAAAACAGTGCCTCAATGCCTTGTGATGATTCTTCATGACGATGCGATGTCGGCTGTCTCTCATGATAGAATTTCATGGCGTAATTAAGCCATATAGAATAATATAATGTAGCACATAAAATAAAAGCTTGTAACATATCAAGAGTGAACATGGTCGCTAAACTGTGAGCGTTTATTTCCCATTAGATTGTGCATGAATGTATTCATGAACGTTAATGGAGGTGCCTCTTTGGTTCTCTGATCTACACGCAACGATTTTTTGACAGAATGCAGACTTTTTAATTACTGGGAGTAACTCGTCAGGATGCATGAGTTTATTGTATTGAGAGAACTCTCAGAGCTTTTATCTCACTTTGTTTCACTATCCTCTTCTCCAGACACTACATAATATACAATAACCCTATAGGTATATACATAATGTGTGTCCACCCTTTACCCTACCCCACCACACTATCTCAAACCAAAACCAAAACGGACCCGTCCGTTTTCTATATTAAATTATTATCAAGAAGCATGGTATAATGGCATCGTAGTAGTTTAGCTATATAGTGTATAGTAGGATAGATATTATTTTTTTAATAGCTGTCGCTCTCCTTCTTCTTGATATATAATATTCAGAGTATATATGATCCTTTCGCTAGTTAACCCTTTTTTCATTTTAACTCCTCCACTCCACTGCCCGTCCACATACCAAACACATTGTTCTCTATACGTAGTCAACAATTATAATTTTTTCTTTGTATAGAAATACCCATACAGATATACATATACATGAAGTCAATAAGCAAAGCCTCCTTCATCAAAAATGATATCAGCAACAGCATCGGTATAATTACACATACAGTATTAATATTGAAATAGAAATATTAATCTAAAATATTAAGTATGAAAAAATATGCTTTTATATTTATACCTATATTCGCACAAAACATTTTTTGATCCGTGAAACGTATGGGAATTTTATATATATTAATATCTGTCTAGATAATTATAAATATATATATATATCAACATATATTAAGTGTGGATCGTTTTCGAGGGTTGAAACGTCCGAGTATTTTTTTTTTAAATGTACTCCACAAAGCCTTGCGTTAGTTGTATAGAGTGTAAAGGTAGAGACGAAGCAGAAAGGATTGCATGTCAGCATGCTTCGGAAAGTAGTATAAACAGACTCAGAAGCATTATGGTACACACTTTGTTCTGTCACGAATAATTACAAAAAAAAATCATATAATAATACAGTCTACATACAGTAGAAGCACCTACACCTTTAAAAGCTCGAGGAATATTATAATAATATATATATATTTGTAATAAGAATGTTATGGAGTGTGAGTGTACGAATGCGTACCTACGTACAGACGTCAAGATTGTTTGTCGTTATCAACCATTTAATGTTTGCATGAACCGTTTAATAAAATTAAGCTCAACCAACAAGCCTTAATTTCGATACATACTTGAAAACGTCAAGAGGCATGAAAACTGTTATGGGAAACGATCTCATAGCCCTCATGAACCTCATGAGTGTACTTAAATGCCACACCACACCACAATAGCCCGAGAGTGCATTTTGTACTAATATAACTACCTACTAAAAAAATATAACAATGAACAGTGATACAGCTCAGAAACAGAAACAAAACGGATAGTCATACTCACACACTGTTACACTATTAATGAGATTTTTCTTTCTTTCTTTAATTAGTCATACAAAGAAAAAATCCAACATCCAATAGAGTTCCCCTGACCAAAGTCTATGCAATGTACCTGTACAGACCTAACATATGTAATTATTTATATATATATATAGTAACTGCTACGATATATTTTTAAAATAGACAGCTTTAGTTACTTAAGTAAGTACATCAGTACATACACAATCAGTAAATATGAAAACCTTTCCCAGCTCGTATTCGTCCTTATTAATATGTTGTAGTTGTAATTAATATTTTAAAGAGACTCGAGGAAAACCTAGTTATCAAAAATGTTTCTCGATCCCCTTCTAATTTACACACCACGGATGGAGGAGAGATGTAAAAATTTAAATGCAAATGTTCTGTTTCTATTCTATAACTAAAAAGCATGAGTCGTGCACAAGTTTAAGCACAACAGCATCGGCTCGGCATCGGCCTCAGTATTTGAAGCTGAGTGATGCATTATTAAATTTGGGGCGAAGATTTAGATATTATATAATATTTATCAAATATATCAAAGATAGGTATACTAGCAAATGTATTATGACTGCTTCATAGTTTTATAATGTTTCTTATCAAAGATTGGAAGCTTGAAAGATTGAAAGTTGAAGGTAGCCTGGAAAAGAAAATACAGTCAGCGAAGTCAGCATCAGATTTTGATTGTTTCAGGTTTCCGAAGCTTGCTGATCAACAACTAGTTTATATATTTTGTATTTTCTTTCCTTCTTTCTGTATATCGAGTATATCCTGAAACTATCAAAGTCTGAGCACATTATTGTGCATATTATTATCTACAGATATAATTTTTTGTTTCCCTATCTCTCTCTCTCTCTACCCTTTTGCTGCTTTTGTGCTATAGTTTTGATGCTGCTCCTGCTCAGACAGCTTGAAACTTGACATTACCATTAAGATTAACATGAATGCAGATGGGGTCAATTAATTCCAAGAGTCAATTGCAATCCTTTTTTACTAATCGCCATGCAATCATTAGCCTTTATCTTGTATATTATTGAGTCGTTCGAGTAAATCCCATTTCTTGTTTCTCTCTGTAACATTTGAATTCAAATTGTTGATTAGATTCAAAAACTCATTTGTCCCAATGATTTCTTTCCAATTTATATACACTATATATTACATTACCATACACATTATATAGTTTAATTTTTTTTTCTTGACTTTGAAATTCTTTGGTGATGCTCCAAACATACATATGGACCTACCTACGTCGATATATAATATATAAAAGGATCTTCTACGACTATAGGATACCATACAATGCAAAACAGTTAGTCCTTGAATCATCTATTTCCTCAAAAACATTATTATATATTGAAAATTACTGATACAATGTACATGTACTTACTTTTAGTATTAGCATTACAATTACAGGCGAGAGCGATTACAGGTTACAGTTAAAAGTGAAATACATATTATACTAATCGTGTTCGTAAAAGACTTGAAATTATTTATTCTATAACTCTATCATCACACAAAACACTGCCACTGTTTTCTGACTAGTGAAGTATATTATTATTATTTCAAAGTTTAATAAATAATTATCTAGAAACTATATTATGATGTGCTCTCAAGGTCTAAGATAATAAATAATGACTGATGATGTTAAATGTTGATATTTTTTGTATATTCTGATTTGATTGATTTCATAAATCATAAATTACAATAAACTAAATGCATGTATTTTTTATTTGTTTCTCTGTCTCCATCTGTTGAATCTAGAAGGTATCCTCCCACCTAGACTGCCCTGCCCCCCTGTTCGATGTCAACTTAGGAAACATAAACCGAATCGAAAGCCACGCACCCCATTCACTACCCAACAATTGCTAGCTTTAGAGAAGAAATTTCGTGAAAAACAGTATTTGTCAATTGCCGAACGCGCCGAATTCTCATCGTCGCTCAACCTCACAGAAACACAGGTAAGTTCCTTTTTTTTAATGATTTAGATATTGATAATTGACACTATAGGAATATTAATAAGTCAAAATATATAATTAGAGGTATTTACTTGTACGTTGTACGTTAGTTGGATGTTGCAGTGGATGAGTTGGTTGCAAACCTGCGAAATTTGTTTTTTGTTTCCAAATATTTTCGATGTCTCGCAGTTTTACGCTGACTCACTAGTCATGGATATCTACAGACGGCAGACATGCTCATCGTGCACGTGCATTTCTTATAAAATTCGAATTCGTACTTCAACGGTCATGCATCAGTCTTCTTCGTCTTCTTCTTCTTCGTGTGTAGGATAAATAAATATGCAGAGAAGAAAACAAGAACAAATCGTTTAGCTCTCGACAATCAAAAGTCATCTGCTCATATATAGAAGAGTATCGATAGTATTAGGGAGCTGGAGTTTATATTCATATCGATTCGATTTAAGCAAGGTGCAACAGCTACATACATGTGGCTAGTCATTTAATATCATGCTACGTAATTCTCAATCTCTGCCATTGACACTTGGTTGGTTTTGGATTTGGATTTGAGTTTGGGTCCAAGACCAAGGAAGTGGAAAAATTCTATATTGAAAAAAATAACGTATTTTTCTATATAACAATACTAGCTTACTATACAGATTAATACATATGTATCCGTACTCCGTACAATTATACAATTATGCTCTCTGACATGTTATATAAACATCTTGAATAATTTGACTGGTCAAACCAAAAGAAAAAAAAATAATTTGATTGGTAAACAAAAAGATTTGAGTGGAAACAATAGGTTATTCAAGTGTCTTCTCTCAGTATATAAGGATGACATCATTATCATTTACATGCTGATTAGTTTCATCAATACGGAAGAAGAAAAATGTAGTAGCAGGTTTTATTTGATTCTGTTTCATGCTTTTCTGCGTCCATTGTCCATCTCACTCAAGTCAAGTGCTCGACTTATTTCCACTGGACTCTGGACGTTCATTTCTGAACGGATTTAAATTTCATTTCACTTTATATTACATGATTCTGACTCTGACTGAGAGTGTATAAAGTCAAAGTCAAAGCAATCTGAGTCTTAAAACTAGGGACTACTATGTAGTCAGCAATGCAGAAGAATCCAAGTATAATGAAAGTAAGTAACAGTGTGTAAGAGAGTAGTCGTCGATGAGAGAGTTGACCACAGATTCAGAAAACCATTACACTTGCACTCATGCAGCACAAACTTGTCTTTCTTCAGTTTCTACCGCATTGCATTCATTGTCCAAGTCATTATGAACAAGGACATTGAAGGGATCGATTGGACAGCATTACTTTAAGTATAAAACAATTTGCTATTGCTACTAGTTGCTCCGCTGATTCAACCTCCACTCGAGTCGTTTTCCTCGTCGTCCTCTCCACTTCTTCGTCTTATTCTTTAAGTGGATGGGTTCCATAGTTTTAATCCTAATCCTAATTTGCAGCAGTAACACAACACTTAATTACCCTGTGCGTTGAACATGTGCGTACATATAGCTGCTGGTAGGTTTTTTTTTCATGTGAAGTAATGTGCACTATATAAAATGGGATGCGGCGGGAGGATCATCATACGGTGACATGACAGTGACTACCTATATACTACAACAGACAACAAGTAAGTAGTGTGAATTTGTGAATAGTACTACCAGCGAGTGAGCAAACAGAGTCTGTTTTTGAGTTGAAAACTTAACTCTCCAGAATCCAGAACAAGAACAAGTTTCTCTGACAACTCGTCGTTCGTTCTTGGCTCGTCCTCGTCCTCGGTATACTGATTAGTCAACTATAAGATGTGGATTTAAAAATGTGGATGCAGTTCAGTCGTAGACTTGAGGCACGGAGTGTTCTGCATTATTATGCAGTTCATATATGTATGTATGTGTGTGAGTAGGGATGACGAGTCTTTATTATTGAGAGGTTTAAGGTTTAGGAGAAAACGGCGCAGCGTTAAAGATGCAGGAGCAAGCAGAATCTAACTAGTGAGTAGAATTCTCGAACCAGCATAGCAGATGAAAGGTGGACGGGGAAGTGGGAAAAAATTCAATCAAGTGAAGTGAGAATTCGAATGGAAAATATTTAATTTTTTTCTCTCCATTTTCATTTTATACTTTGCCTCTGCCAGTTGTCAGCATTTAGCTTATTAGCATTTTCTTATTTGTACCTACCTACTACTTACATAACATTTTAACTTGGCCATATGAAGATGAAGGGAGCTTCGTATTTCGTGTATGCCGATGCTATACACATATACCTATATTGACTTACCTGTTTTCCTTACCTTGTTTTCCCCCTGTAATGTAGCCCTGTCTGTCCCAACGATTTATTAATTCTCTACCGTGTAGACTGTCATTATCAAAAAGTAATTACTATACACCTAATTTTCAATTCAACATTTCAGCAATTCAATAGATAATCGCCAATTGGCACTATGGCTATTTTGAATTCAATGAATTGAAAGAATGTAAGTACTACGTAGTGCGCAATGTGTGTATGGAATTTTTTTCCCCAGTTGCGTTGTTGAGTAGATATTAAGGTGATGTTGCTAGTGAGTTTGGTAAGGGTGAATTGGTGTTGTGTCTCTCTTTTATCGCTCACCCCATCATTTAACACATTATTTACCCTTCTATATTGATCGCATCTTGTCTGGACAGTGAAACAAACATTTATTATTAAGCAACATCTGTGATAAATTACCGTGTTAGAAGAATTCAAATTCGAATTCAAATTCAAATATCTGTAGGCTCACCCATGAGCCATATAAGTAAAGCCAGAGTACCTCATAGGATACGATAGGTAAAAGAATTGCAGCAATTTATAGTATGTATTTATGATGGCTTATGTACATTCCCTTATATTCTACACGGTTAGTGCCTATATAGGAGAGTACATACTATGCAGAGCTGGATATACTGTGTCAGTTGGACACATAATCTACAGCAACAACAACAACAACAACAGCAAGAACATGTGATTGTGAAAGTAAAAGAAATGTGAACAAGAGGTCAGAGTTGACAAGAATAGTTTTCTTCTTGTACCGTATGGGATGTTGCGGATGATGTTGACGTGGACCCGTGAGTGACTGAGTGAGTGAGCAAAGAGATAAGTGAGATCATCGTAGGAGACAATTGTGTTGTGACTCCGTGTGAACCGCATCTGTTCAGGTGGCCGTGAGGTATCAATTACTTTGACAGATGTTGAGTAATACTTGTAGGTGGATGGACAGGCTAAGTTGAAGTTGACAATTGTATTGTCATTGTCGCAGCTCAAGCCCCATAGCTCTCAACAACATACACAAAGATTCAAATTTTGAAACTACCTATAGGCATATTCAATGTAGAGAAGCTCGAGCTCGAAGAAGTGTTATATATTGAGAAAATTTTGGATTTGGTTGGTGGATATTTTCGATTGAGATCTCTGGACCAAAGGAGGTGAAGTAAAGTTGTTGGTACATCCGACACCATGTCCCTGTAGATGCAAGTGTACAGCTCTACTACCATGAAAATGGAAATGAGAATGAAAACTAACTAAAAGAACTGGGACAGCGGAACATGGATTATGGTCATGTTCCCGAGTACACGGACGGAGACTCGAGACGGAGGGAAAATGAGACGGGAGATGAGAAAATCATATGAACCTTGTTGTATGTTGGTACTTTTATCCTGGTTGACCTCTTACCTCTTCACGTCTTATCAGAACACAGGTTTTCCGAGGTTCATATCTTCATTATTCCGCTCCCGGCGCTTTTATCCCTATTTTTTTTTCCCCTTCCTTTTTTCGGCAAAGCTAAAAAGGTGGAGAGAAGGATCCTTCCACAATCCAGCTCCACATACACACATACATACAAACACACACACACCAATATTTTTATCAGCCCCGCATCTTTGCTTCTTTACTCCACTTTGACTTTGACACCGAATTCAACTCACGTCACACGTCACGTCTTCGCCCTCATTCATCCACCCTGCTCAACTTAAATCTTCAAGTATGAAATTTTTCTCTTTGAGAAACAAATAATCCGAAAGGATATTATTACTATTATTATTGTATTATTTGCTATTTGAGCCAAGATTACTTTCATTCTATGACTGTGAAACCAACATATAAACCTGCTTATACCTTGGCCATGGTTATGATTGTGATTTAATCCAGTGCTAATACCTGTCAAAATTACTATTTTCTTTCTGTGCACTTTTCTATTGCACGTACACACTCGTATACACATTGTATTGTGTGTGACTTTTACTTTAATTTACGTTAGCTTATCTAGAACCTGAGCGAGACATCCTTGCACTGCAAGAAATCATAAGAAGGTGACTGATAAAGTTATATTATGGCAATTATCCGACTAACTAGTTAGTATATATGTATATTCGTATGCCTGCATGTCTAATTATAGATAGTATAAAATATTTCCCGCAATTTAGTTTAATTCTCGTCACTCGTCCGCCTTTCATCTGTGTTGATGTTTGTATATTGGTCCGCTTGTGAAATGTGAATATCTACACATAATATTATAGAAAAAACAGCTGTTCTCTGACATAATTATCTCAGTCTTGGGCTTTGCAATGACGTGGACAATAAAAGACTGAACACAGAAGAGCTCACAGATTCGAGAATTTCGGTTCCTTTTCCTTAATATTCAATTTTGAATTGGAGATAAAATGAATAAATTAATCAATATCAATAGAAAACTACGTATTCTGCGTATAAATTATGTTTACTATATTATTATGTAGGTAGGTGTGGGTTTGGATAAATGTTTATATTGAAGATTGTGCTATAAGATGGGTGAATGGTGGGGTGGATGGTTTGTGGCACGGGTTCGTGTATTAAAGCGATAGACTCTCTCTCTCTCTGTTTCGTTCTCTTTGTGAGTAGAGAAGCTTACGTTGAGACTTGTATTATAGCCCGATAAAGTTGATAGGGATGGTGAATGGTGGAGGAGACTTAAAGTGAGTGACTTCTATGAATAGTTGCCTTAACAATATCTTATCAAATGATCCGTCCATCCACATGTAGCATTCAACTACTTATCACCATCAATCCCCAACACTCCCTTTTCTATTCACGATGAGCGCTCCTCACAAATCACTCACTTACCCAACCAAACACTTAAACTACACCATAGACAATCATCTTCCTATTCTTTCTCCATCTCACTCACACACACAGTCC
>JAQFZE010001080.1:0-19989 GCA_034695245.1 Dicyrtomina saundersi | reverse complement strand
TTAAGCCATTCTAAGTTTTTTTGGGCGCTCTTTTTGAAAAAAAATATCTCATGGAAAATCTCGCTAATGGTTTGGCGAGTTATGCTCGTGAGCGAAATATCAGTTTCAAAGAATCAAGAATCTGTCGAGTACAAGACGCTACTTTTGAGTTTCAATGATGCCGCCGGTGCCGGATAAGATTACTTTCTGCTTGCTCTTAACACTTTGAAGAAGACCGCCGCCAATCTAGGTCTTAAAAATGGTATAAATCGTAACAACTTTACTAAGGAAGAGTCTTGTTTGCATTTGAGCTTGTTTCTATGCTAGCAAACGCTTTAAGTGTTAACAAGTCAGGCCAGGTTCAAATAAAATTAAAATTTAGAACCGCTTTATCAACATCAGTGACAGCCATCTTGTTCGGCCAGTACCAAAACGTCATTGAAATAGACCGGAACAAACAATTTTTGATGAACCGTTAAAATGTAAAGTATCATACAAGTTTTTGTAGAATCTATAATCTTGTTTTCATTGTATTATATAACAAGATGTGTTAATGAAAAATGTGTCTGTTGCTTTACATATCTTGAACCAACAACAGCAGCCTCACAATAAACACTGGACAGCTGTAGCAATGCCTTGAAGTTTAAATTAGTGGAACTAAAACTCAATACTACTTAATTGCGGCAGATCAAATGCGGTCGGCAATGTTCGACGCAATAAAAAGAGACCCAGAAAATACGTATTCTTTTGCTGTAATTCGAAACACTGAAAAGATGGGATTACTGCGTGAGTTCAAGAAACAGTTTTGAATATTTGGACTCGTATAAGAATCCAATTCAACGATATAATAATCTGCAATGGCCTGGAAAACAAATTACAGCAGAAAACTGTACTGCGTTACAAAGCAAGAAATCCACAGTTTGTGGAATGTATTGTATTATCTTTATTCTACGTCTTAAGGCATTAGTTATAAAAATGTTTTGAACATATTCACTAGTTCTGTATTAGTTAATGATAGGAAAGTTAAAAGGTTTATGGATATGATACAAGGTTGTAATTGTGTACATAATAGGTTACAATCTAATACATTTAAAATCTCTTGTCCAAAATTTTGTCGTAGTTTACTAGTATACTATTAGTTGTTAATGTATAAATAGAAAGTGTAGTAATATGTTGTGTTAACTAAAATGTAAATATTAGAAATAGATAGTATAAAAAGTTTTGTTACTTACAATATATTTCAGTACCGTTTAAAGTGTGACAATGTCAACATCAGACACGGTCGATTTTAGGATTATTCATCCTTTTACAGCTATGGTATGTGGCCCTAGTTTATCAGAAAAAAGTACTCTCTGTCTAAAAATTGTTAAACATCGTAAGCAGATAATCAGTGAAAAATTAAATAAAGTATTATATGTTAGTGTACATACAAAGCAGGAAGAACTCTCTGGCATTGACTTTGCATCAGATGCACATATATTATTAACTTCAGATTTAGATAATATTGAACAGTTATTAGAAGAAGAAAACAGTCCCTGCCTAGTGATTTTAGACGACCCTTTAAACTTTATAGAATCAAACCATTAGGCAAGACTACAAGTTCAAAAACTATTTACAGAATTGTCCCACCATTTACACTTCAGCGCGATACTTGTTCTGCAATACGCCTTTTCCGAGGAACTAAAAACCACAAGCTTGAATACAAAGTACTAAATACTATTTGACGTGCCAACAGACAGAAGCCTTATTGGGCAAATATCTAAACAGGTTCGCCCTGGAAAGCCACAATAACTTCTAGAAGCATACAAAAAAGCCTGTAGTTAATGCCAACATTACTATCTTATGCTAGACCTTTATCCTAAGTGTCCTTATCCAACAATGTATTTGCGAAATAACGTATTTCCTTTTATTGGCTCTTTGCTAACATTTCAATCCAAAAATAACATTGACAATGGCAGGTGTAAATGCTTTAATTTGTCAATTTAAACAAAACTACATATTTCTGTCAAATCTAACGTTTTTTAAAGCAAAAGTATACACAAACCTAATAACCACTGTTACATCGAAACAATTGTACGCGTTGGCTGAGACTGTATTTAATTTGAATAAATTCTGCAAACATCCAGTGAGAAGATACAAAACACAAATCAAAACACTAATTAAAAGACTAAGTAGCATTAGTTCAGAGCGACTACAAAAAGTGTTAACAAAATACTGTACAATTGTACAAAACGTATTTGGAACAGTGTTTTACAAAAATACAGAAGTGAAATCTGTCGTACTACTTTACTTTCAGATTTAATTTCTGACGATAACGCTGTACTTGCACATGAAACTAAAGATGACGACCATAATGAAAGGAATTAACCCTAAGCTATAACCTGAACTCATAAACTCATGCTTATAAATAAAGCAGCAAGTAAATCATAAAACCACATATCTGCACCTAATAGTAATCATATTTCAATACATTTCAAACAAAATGGAGAATCTGAGGAAAAATTCAGGGCGCAATTACCGGAAATATATACTTTCGGCATTGCAAGATTAAAACAACTGCCAAAACAAGACAGGATCCAATACGAAGAAATGGTTTCAATGCCTGATCGACTTGAACGAATGAAAAAAAAACGTTAACAGCAAAATCGTGTATCTGGGTAGAAGTTGTACGAAACACTTAAAAAAACTATTTAAACTGTTGTGTTTAGCTACTTCTAATCAGTTGACATTTACTAGTCAAAGAGTACAACACATAAAAATCACAATAACATGTGCACAAATTTTAGTTGGGCTGCTACTTGTACTACCAGCACTTGCATTTACATGCCAAAATGTGGCAGCAGCTGAAGTATCCTCAAATTGAAACCAAGAGTATAACGAAAAATACAAACATTAGGACTCTTCTTACAACACTAGAAACAACATGAAAACTAGCAGCAAAATGGCACTGCTGTTAAAATAACAGAGCTGCTTGCATCATCTTCAGTTTTGTATCATAAATTCATACTTCAAGCAATAAAATACATGCTTGAAAACTTGAATGCCCAGAATGGAATAATAATTGATGTTGTAAAGAAGGTTAACCACAGCAAGGCTACACCTTTAGTTCACAACACATTTGATTATATAAGGTAATGAATAACATAGTGTTCACTTGCACGTAAGCATACTTTAAGACATGCAAAATATAGTTCAATGTATTACACAGCTTACAATGTATTTAATATTCAATACACTTGTGGTTACAAGATTTAGTTAAACGACAATTTATTTGTAACACATATTCATGAGTTTGTTTTGTTGGTTTGTATGTGCGCATGCGTAGCTATTAACGTATCCTTTCTTCTGGTACTGCTCCTGTTTGTATTCCAACTTTTTAAGCTGCTTCAGGGGGCTACTTTGTTTCACTATTCAAAAGAAGTCAAGGACCAACCAATAGAAATGTTGGATTCAATTCAGGATTCAGTTATAAATACTCGTCCTGACCAAATTCAGCGTCATACGATCAAAAACAGCAGCCAGGACAACTAACATAGGGGCTTAAACAAGCTAAGCACTGCAGCAGTACACACAGTCTTCTACAACAAAGCTGAATTTATTCTCGAACTTTAATTTAACAATAGGAACTAGAACGTTGCTACAACCTTTTCAAATCTTACAAGTTGTTTCACCACACAACTGCACTAACATAAGATACGGCTTTACTGACTTAACTTAATAGAATTACGTTATTTCACATTAAGTCACGTTTCCCCGGGATATTCATCGCGTTTTATCAACGCACAGCAGTACCACGAACAACATTACTACCCTGCACCGAAAAGGCAAGGTACAATTTAATATGTACGTACACAAATTTTTGCACACTTTGCGAATTTTTTTATTTCTGATTGCTAATTTAAAGTTTGCTAAATTCTTTTTTGCAAATATTCCAATCGGTTAAACTAAAATATTACTTTCTTGTTGTTGTTTTCAGAAACGTTTGTGCTCAATGTCGCACTGCCCGTTTGAATCCCGTTATTAGGTTACGTACAAGTCTCACGTTGAACATGAAGACTGCAATACATTTTGGTTACACAAACAGTACCACCAGTGTTCTCATATTGGAGAAAGACTTGAGCATAAGGTCAACCTGAATCAATACCTTGTTGGCGGCAGGAAAAGCTGGTCTGGAGCATTTTACGGGCTTTGTACCATCGCAGGATCCCAACTTGCGAAAGAAAACATCGTCGCTCCCCACATATTTATTAAGACGTGTTTCAAGAATCAACGCTGTCACATAAGGGAATGATTGTGACTTACATACACAGGCCAACCGAGTCTTTTTATAGTATTGAATCGTTTATTACTGAACTATACCAGCCGCTTGTTAAACTTCTTACCCAGAAACTATCTTTACGTGGTAGTATTAAAGCTCAGCTGATACTTGTGGCTACGTTAGAATAAAAAACTCTTGTAAAAACTAAAAAAACCTTAAAAAAACGTGATTATGTATTTAATGCCTATAATCGCAATATTCTTACCCCAGATGAAATTGAAAACTATATATTTGAAATAGTCAGTGAAATTATTAAGACTCAATGAATTGAACAAGCATGGAAGCGGATGGACTTTACGCCAAATTGAATCGGTTTAAGCTAAAGTCTGCGTGCTAAATTTGTTTTTAAATGCTGAAGCAAGAGGGTACATTAAATTTCCATCACTTAAGCCAGAAAAAACAGGAAACTTGAACATTGAAAACAAATGCAACGACTGTTTTAAATTATGTGTTGCATCACATCCGTTCCGACACGAAATTGTAGAAACACACAGATACTTATTGAAAAACAAAACAAAATTAGTAGATCCAAGTGCAAAAAACAAAGTTTGCAGTGCCCTGAACAATACAAGGAATATTTTTCACACTTTTACTTTTTCAATATACACTGCCCTTTGCAGATAATTGAATATTTGGAAAAGTTTAAAACAAAACATATTCTTATAATCAATATCTAAAGTCATCGCGGCGACCAAATCATCCCAGTACAAAGATGCAATAACAAGGAAATTACTGGAAAGTGTTATTTATTCTTAATTTAAAAGGAAATTAAAAATAAAGAAGAAAATGCCAACAACTTAGTCCTGATTACTGATTTAGATGAATTTATGTTTAACGGACGTAAAACTAAAACCTTTTACTGCCAGGCTTGCTTTTGAAGCTTTAACACTAAACTCAATCTGGCTAAACACAGTATAACGTGTCAATCGTTGGATTCTAAAAACATTGTTTTTTGTAAAATAACCAGAAGAGTCAAGTTTCAAAATTAAAGCAAATATTGCCTTACTTATTTATAATTGTTTACAAGTTTTCAACATTTGTAAATCCTTTAAACAATTGTAAGACTACAAACAGTAATAAAAAATTAGTGAATGAGATTTTTCCAGCAGCTAATTTGTTTGTAATTATAAGTCAAATGCAGGACTGGGATTAAACTGTGTTGTTCAAATATAACGTCGGAGCAGACAATATGAAAAGTTTATTTGAACGTATATTCTTTTGAGCTAAAGTGTTTTTGTCGCATATAAGAAATACAAACAACTTTTTTCAACCATCTGAAGAAGTAAAAAAAAAGTTTGATGACGCCACACATTGCCATATATGCAAACGTGTATTTAACAATACACATATCTTTACTAAAACGTTTTATCACAACCACCACTATGGCAAATTTGAGTTTGCAGCATGCAGCAGTTGTAATTAAAATAAATACAAACATGAGATCTCAATCATCTTACAATGCGGGGGCTCCTTTGATTACCACTTATTAGTCATTGCAATGGGAACTCATTATTTTAAAGCCAAAGACATTGAAGTTATTGCAAAATCATCTACTAAATTCATATCTATAACAATCACAGCAAAGGATACTTGGCTTTAAAACTTACATCTTCAATACCCTTTAACTGAAAGCACTAAAGATGAATTTAATGGAAAAGCCCTACACTTAAAAGTTAAAATTTGATTCATGGACGCAAGTGTGTTCTTTAACTCTAATTTAATTAAACTGGTTGAATCCTTAAATGCTAACAACACTGAAGATTTAATACTTGTTTCACAACTCACCAAATACGTTGTACCAACACAAAATCAAGATAAAAAGTTACAAAACCCAAGAAAGCAAACAGATGAAGAATTAAAATACCTGCAAAAACAACTTTACTTCCTCTTTGCATTACTTAATGATGCTTATGCATTGTCGCATCCCCTGCCTGCAAGAGAAAAGTTGTAAAAATCTATTATTGACAAGCAGCCAATTACAATTGTTGACTGGAATCTTGTACAAAATGTTTGTACTTAATTTAATATTGCAACCTTAAGCGAGTATTCTCGGTTTACGTGTATGCGGAATACAGTTCTACTTGCTGAAGTTTGGAAAAATTATAGAAAACTTGGACTTAATAATTACAAATTAAACCCAACTTACTTGATGACTGCCTAGTTTCTCCTGGGACTGTTGCTTGAAATTCACTGATGCAAAGATTGATTACTGTAGAGATAAACGAATTTTGGACATTGCAACTAATAAAATTTGTGGCGGTCAATGCTTTCTTACACAGAAACATGTGGTTGCAAATAACGAACAATGTCCAGAACGGTTTGACCTAACTTAATCTCACAAGCAATTACTTGACACACACGACATCAAAAACTTATATGCACATTGCATAAAAAATCTTATGCTAGTATCAGATTACGAATATATTGAAGCTGAAGACTTGGAACAAATAAACTAGACTAATCCTTATCTTGGGAACAAAGAACGAAGTTATGGCTACCTTTTAGTTTCAGATTTTGAATATCCTAAACACTTGCACAACCAAGATGCAAACCTTCTGCTTGCAATAGAACAGCAAACTATAAATTTCCAAAAAGTTAAGGCACAAACGAATTTAGACAAAAATGCAATGTCTTGCATTGCCTAATATATGATACGCTCACGACTGATGTTGACACTGCACAATAAGTACAATTCTACAACTCATTTGAAAGCTTTGCGATATTACTTGTTAAAATTTTTAGTATTGTCAAAAGTACATTGTGGAATACGGTTTAAACAACAATGTTATTTCAAAAAATACATTAAAGCAAATTCAGCAAAACGCAAGATTGCCAGATCATCTTTTGAAAACAAATCACTGAAAAAAAACTTTATGTAATTTATAGTAAAACAATGACTCAAATTTTTGAATTTGTAGAAGTAAATTTGTGCACAAGTGCAACTAAAGCAGAAAAATTTCTTGCTAATCCCAGATGCAAAAACTTTGATGGGTTGTCTGAAAATCTCAGTGTGTTTATTCAAGAACTGAAAACGTACCGTGTTACTAATTTATCTTTAACCGAAGTTGCAATTCTGGAGTTTGCAAAAGTGTTTTTCTATAAACAATGGGACCGTTTGTGCAAGACATTCCTCAACAAACCTTACCTAGATTACTGTGATACTAACGAATACGAGAGTTGTAATGCAAAAGAACTTTTTGATTTCAGTAAAATCCTTCGTGATCACAAATTTTTTGAAACATATAAAAAACGTTACTCAAATCTGCAATCTATGAATAAAGATGAAAGCAAAAAAATCAGAATCCAGAGTTTAGACTTAAAAGAAATCATTATATTAAAACTAAAAATGTAAAGCACATTGTTTCTAAACGACACTGAACAGCAAAATTGTAAAGGGGTTCCTTTAGTTGCTATGCGTCAGTGTAAACACAATGATACAGACAAATGTTAGAAACTAACCAACCTATCAGAATAGAAGTAAATTTAATTATAACTAGAGACCACAAACTGTACCCAATAAATTATAGCCGATTAGCATTTATTGCTTTAGACTTGTCTCGTATATTTCCAGATCCAAACAATTGTAACTACAGTTTATCATTAGGTCGTTAAGATTTAGATGAAAAGTAAATTTGTTTTGAGGATAAAGACAGTAAATTAATTTTACATTTATTGAATTGATTGAAATGTTTGTTAATATATCATTTACTTTGTTTTATTAGATAGAATTAGTTCTTTTATTGGCATGTTATGTACACACATTGTGAACAGGCGTATGCTCATGTACTTAAAGTCTAGAATTTCAATGTACATCTCCACTTTAAAGTCGATTTCGTACTCCTAGACGCCGTTTTAAAACTTGTTGTATTGCTGCATGCTCAAGCACAGTGCTATTGGTTCAGGTAACAAAACATTATCAACTTCTTTTTCTTGAAACGTTAAATTGCATTAAGTATTGCTTGCATCAGCAGGAAATTCAATCTTTACCTTTGTATCATTATTTACTAAATCGCGCATCTCAGAAATAAAACGCTCAAAACATTTACGAAAGTCAAAATCCCCTGTTCTAATTTTTTTAAAATGTAAGTCTTAAACCTTGGTATAACTGTATGACGTCCTCCGTACTTTGTATTTTTTGAGCCCCAGAATTAACGTTTGCACTAATTGGAATAATACTCAATTCTGCTTGACGTACATAGTCGTACATTAAATGGTTTTTTGACATAAACTGTAATTTGCCTTGGCTTAAAAACAATAAAAAAAGTGTGAAAATTCTAAAAATTACACATTTTTAATTTTAAAAGTTTAATAGGATGTGTTTTTTAGGATTTAGGCTAAAGGATTTTTGTTTCTGTTTTATTTTGAGCAAAAAAGTTTCCTAATTTAGTCTAACTGTTTAGTCCAGTCATCAATTCAATTAAAGTTCTCTTGTTTCTGAAAGCTAAGAAATGTTTTTATCGTTGGTGTGTAGTTTAGAATCAGTTTTTAATTAACTCTGGTTTAGGAACTTTAAACAATACATTTTTTGTTTTTTAGTACATGCTGATTTGTAGCTGGTTGCGGAGTGCATGTGTAGCACAAACTTACTAATTTAACGTCGTAATTCTCAAGATTCAGAGGTGCACGCATAATGGTAACAAAGTAAGATGGAGTGTTTCTAGTATAAATATTGCTCTGCTGGTCATTCGTGGTTTGATGTAGATCTTCTCAGTACCTGCTTAATCTCAATCTAATAATAAACAGCAGTGTCTATCCAATTGTTTGCTGCCAATTTGTTTGTTGTTAAAATACTAGTTGATAGCGTTTGTAAAATGTGAAATAAATGCTGTAGAATTAACGTTGATTTTTTAGCTTTAATGAGCTTTTTATTATAGCACAATCCAGTAATGCTGTTTAATTTAAATATTTTCCAAGTTTTTAAGTTGGCTTACTTGACAATTAACTACTTAACGCTAAACCTTTAGTTGTGGCCTGGATGAACGTTAGAAATACATTAAGTCAAATGGTTGCAAGTTTCTCTATTTATACATGTTTTAATCACTGTTATTTAAACTCATGTGATACGCTACAATATACTTAACTTTCTCAAATGTTAATTAAGTAAGACTTATCCGCATATGTTCGCTAGGCCTAAACACTGGTCTACGCTTCGTAGTGACGTTAATTTAATATAAATACATCGTTCTCCATACATCGTTTTCATTCAAACTGTTCTCCCTGTTGATTGTCATCTAGATTTCAGAGTACTATGTGCTGTTGTAAGTTTTTGTAAATGCACGAAATATTTCAAGGATGCGGTTTGTTCCTTGTTCTGTTATATACCTTGCACAAAACTTTTATTGAGTTATTAATATTAAACATCTTAATAAATGTGTAAATCAGCTGACCTAATGACTTTTTGTACTATACTTGATTCCGTCTCAGTATAAACTATAGTATTTTATTTTCTTCCCCTATAAACACTTGCAAAACAACTCTGCTCAAAATTAGTTGCCTGTAAGAAACAAATTGATGTTCTTATATAGCAATTTGCCTTATTAAATGTAGCTGTATTCATTTCAAACCTCAAATTAAATAGTAAATTGTTGTATATTATCTTATTAGATTAATTTAGCTAACCTTAATCTGTGAAAAAAATAAATGTGCTATCTTTGCTTCTTGAAATATATTTTTTATTGCTTTGATTACTGATTTTGGTTTTTCAGTTTTTATTAACCTACATTACAGCTTTTAAGGGAAACTTTCAATGCAAAAGAGTATTTTTTAAATCCGAAATTTTGCTTTTGATGAAACTGACCCATATTGACTATGGTTCTGCTGCTTTTAAAATTAGTATTATTAGGTCTATGCAAACAAGACAAGGCAAGCTAAATTATTTCCTAATTAACGTTATTCTTATCGTGCAGAAGTTTATTGTTTTTCATGTACCTAATTAGGGCAGAAAATGAGCCTTTTAGTCAAGAATTCATGTATGATTTACAAATTATTGCCATTTTGATAAATCCAAATGTTTGCGACTGTCAGAGTTAATTGCAAAAAAGACTAAACATTATTCAGTGTAACTACACATTTTAAAACATTTTAAAATTAACAAGTAGCGACGATTTTATTTATAGTACATTTTTTTCATTACTTGTTTTATATATTAATCTACAAATTTTTTATTTTTAGTTTTATTTAGGTGTAATAATACTATTTTATCATTTCTATTTAAAACGTTGCGTATTAAATTATAACAATAATTCAGTATCAGTGTTTTTATAATTTGGTTATAAGAGTATAATTACTTTATTGGAAAAATTCAAAGAATTTACTTTTATTAGTATTATATGTACGTATTAAGTTTTTTTTGTACACCGTTTATAAATTTTAACTATATCACCACAGATAGCCACAAACATTTGTGCCTATTAAAGTATAATATTTACTTGTTATTATTTACTCTTTCTATTTAAATGCAACAACAAATAATCATTATTAATTTTTAAAACATAACTGGTTAATATTATTTTACATTTACTTATTGTTTAATTTGTTAATTCAAAATAAGGTGAACAGTGGTATTTCTGTGAGTTACAAAATTGTTTGATTTTTTGAATTCTACAGTATTAAATTGACCTAATACTATTTAATTTTATTAATTGTGTTTAATACTGTCTTGCTAATTGCAATGTTTCATTTTGAATTCAGATACAAACAATACCTCAAATATCTTACATTAAACTAGTAAGTTGTAACTTTAAATGTGTTTGGCGAGGTCTTTAATGTTAGTTTTAAATTCTACAGTCAGCTGTTCTTTCATATAACGCATTTGCATTTTACGTGTGTATTGAGCTACAAATAAGGCAAAAGATAAATACGCAGGCTATTTTTGTGAGGTATATAATTTTTTCTTTTGCATTGATACAAATTTATAGTTACATTTTTGCTAAAACATTGACTATTCTACTATATCATGGACTTCATTAAGTATAACGTTGTACCTGGCTAAATATTTGTTCGCTTAAACACGCGTTAACGTGCGTAATAATATATTTGCATTTATTAGGCACCACAGGTGTTTGTTCTACTTAACGAATTTTTAAAACTTCCGAATTGTAAACACGTTTCTCTTAAAAAAGAATCATTTAAAATCACTGAGTAGCAAATATTATCTATATACGATTGACCTAACTAAATCATGGGGGGTTGAAAAGATACTTACAACTTTAAATTGACGGCTCCTTGAAATAAAATATCGTTTGTACTTTAAATGGCTATCTATTACATGATTCTTTAAAAGCTTCTTAAATAAAAACGTATTCACACCCAAACAATTATGTACACGTAACAGTAGGTTCTAAAACTTCTTTCATCGTCATATTTTACAAAGAATAAAAAAATTAAATTTATAAAAATTAATTTTATATTCGTATGTAGTTAGCGTTTAGTTATAAGTTATACGTTAAAACAATATCAAAGCAAAGTTTTTTATGAATTTTAAATTCAAAACAATATCGAGAAGAAGCAACGTTTAGCAATACCAATTGACAATAGCTGAAGTTGAAGTCACGGTTGTATTTGTATGGAATATGTATTTTTATCTTCGCGTATATGTGCGCTGACATTTAATTTAATTGTATGCGCTATAAATTTGTAAACGGCTACTAGTAAATTTGTGCCTATATAATCACTGTTGCCGCAGGTCCAAGATTTGCTCAAAAAGTTTGAATGGTTATATTTTGCAACCCGAAAGCAACTAATTTCATGACTGTCGAACAGTGTTAAGTTGAATGTTCTGAAACAATTTATCAAAAAACTTAATTCTAATTTTGTTTTAAATTTCATCTACTTTTTTTTTTAAATTGGAATGAATTAAATGGCTTTAAAACATGTATATTTGTTTTTACAGAAAGTCGAAATTTTAGACCTTGCTAAAACTCAAAAGATACTCAACTTTATTTAAGATTAAACATAACCATTTTAATAAGGTTCTTATTTTGTTTTAAAAATTAGGTAAACCTGTAGAAGTCACAGGGCTGCCAAAATCAAAAATAGGATTGTTTTGTACATATAATGGCAACCAGGAAAAAATCATAGACATTTATGATGATAAGGCACACGTTATCTAGTCGCCGTAGACAACAATAACGCGCATTAATTTAAGTTAAAGTCAGCGCACCTATGTTGGCTCTTCATTGTTAGCAAAATCTAATTTTTTTTGGAATTTGTAGCTAAACTAAATTCACATCCCAATTGTTTTGGCTTATTTCAGTTTAGCTGATTCCGAATCCCAATTTTTATTATCGACTTCAGCTGAATCCAAATCTGAATCCGAATAAAAAAAAACTAAATGCTAAATCTAAATCTGAATCTTTTGTTTTTAGCTGGGCATCCCTGGTGTATAATGAGTTTGTGTATGAATTTATAATTTAAAATAATATCAAAGCAAAGCGTGGTTCAGCGATACGATTTATAAATTGTTTTGTCAAAGTCAAAGTTGTATTTGTATGGATTACATTTAAATTTGTGTATACCGGATGTTTGTTCGTACATTTTTAATTCAAAAATATATTCAAGCAAATTAGAGTTCAACAATACGAACTTACTATTAATTTTGTCAAAGTCAAAGTTTAATTCGTATAGAACATATTCATATTCGTTTATACTGCAGGTTTGTATATAAATTTTTAATTCCAAACAATATCGAAGCAAAGCGTAGTTTAGCAATACAAATTAACGATTTCTTGTATCAAAGTTGTGGTTTTATTTATAAAAATTACTTTTATATTTTCTAAAATTGCCTTTATTTCATTTATTTATTTTTTATCGTATATATTTCCCCCATTTGCTGCACATGTTCTCTTCATTAAGGCTTTAGTAGTTTTTTAACACAGCAAACTACACAAATTGTTCATAAACTAAACACACTGCTGTGTAGCAAAAGCTTTATATAAGAAATATTGTAAATAAGAATTGCAAAACATCAAGTATGTGTAGTAGCAGAATTCACAATATGTTGTTGAAAAAAACGTTTAATACAGTTTCACACACACAAATGTGTAACAGTTACACAGGTTTGCTGTGAGTAAAACATTTTGCATTACCTAGAACAGTTATAATCTCTAAACAGAATTAAAATATTGCATTGAGTTCAAAAGACATAAAAATCGAAACCCCGGTTTTACGCGGGTAATGTTGTAAGCACGGTGACGTCGTTAAGCAAGAATGTAGCTTTTAGTAAAATCTAATCTAATGAATTCATTTCTGACAAGTCTTTTTGGTGCTATATAAATTTTGGCAATATATCGTCTATTTTAGTCGAAATGTTTAACTCTGCCGACCCGATCCATTTAAAAAATGTTTGAATTTGTGTACCTGTTGTGGTGTACACAATCATCAAATAATTAATACCTAAAAGTATTACAAATCACTCTAAAATTTAACATTAACACGTTTCCTGAAATTCAAAAAACAACTACGCCATTATATTGCTCATTTTTTGTAAAGTCCGAATACTGAATTTAAATATAAAAAAGTGACGTAAAATTCAAACTGCAAAACGTTACTGTTTAGGCTGCCATTAAACAATAGCTCTAGCCCTTGATTTTTTTATGGATGTATATGCTTTATTTTATTGAAACAAATTTTAATGACACAAGGTATCGTAAAATTCGTGTCATTGTTTGCTGTCAATTTTTCTTGTACCTGGACTTCTGGTTCACGCATCTAACCATTTTGTACATGTGCTACTGTAATTAGGCCCACAAAAATCAATAAAACTTATCAGAACCACTTGTGCCAGCATTAATTTTACAAAGCTAAATAATATCAGAATAGCTTTTACTGTACCCACTCGACAAAGAGCAAGTTGTACTTTTTCTACCGCTCCCGACCTAACTTGTCGCGACACCACCGTTAGTTGCCCACCCACTCCTATCATTACCAAGTGTACCTAGCTCACTTGTACTGGCGCTATCCTAACTATGTTCACCCGAGAGTACTGCACATGTACCTGACCCAAGTTTATCAGCAACGCTTGTACGTAGCGCGTTTGCACTGGGTCTAAATGGGTACTTCGGACAAATAGTATCCCAGTGATAAAATTAACTTGCGTTAAGCTCAGCATCCTCTTTGGGCCCACAGTAGACAAATGCGGCTCAAAACGCAGAATTTGTTTATTCTATCTTGTTTAGTTGCATTTATGTACATGTTAATTAAACTATTTTTCCTCTTAAGCATATATTATGTTAATGTTTTCATAAATCATTGTGCGGAACTGGTGGAACAGCCCTTTGAAAATAAATAAACATGCCATAGATTCAATTACCTTTTTGTTTAAGAGCTAACCTATTTATTTTTAATAGTGCAATTTATTGGTCCTGGCAGCTTCCACAGTTCTAAAATCCTTCCTGGGCATCTACAAAAGTATGTTTGTTTTTGTTTAGTGTAATTCTAGCATATAATAGGTGTGTGAGTAATTTTAATACTGTGTAAGCTAGTGCGATAGGCCTATATTTACAGGTAGTTCAGCACTTTCGTATTTAAATACGATTGTTGTCCCACTTGATGAAAGTTGTAGTGGTACGTGTTTTGTGTTTAACGCTTTAACGTGTATAATGTTTCTATGTAATGCTAATAATATTTAACTGTTTCTAGAACTCATTTGTTATTGTTTCTTTCTCTGGCAATTTATTGTTTTTCCATATTGTAAGTGTTATAAGTAGCTCACAAATTAAGATTTACTTTCCCAGTTCCTTGGCCGGATGTGCCATAGTATGTCCATTTATTGATGCAAGTCTAAAAATAAACATTTGCTTATAAAACGACTTTTAATTCTCGTTATACTCGTGATTTACAAGTTGTTTGTTGTCAAAATTGATTGAAGTTTTTCCAAAACTCCATTTTGTTGCTAGCTAGTTACACTTTACAAATTAGTTTATCATAGTATTTTTTAGGTTTGTTTTTTCTAAAATTATTAAAAACGTGTATTTAGTTGTAGCATGCGCTTTTCCATTTAAATTGTTGTGTTTTAGCATTTTGTAAGTCAACCGTTTTGATGATCTTCAATTTCGGTCAAACCATGCCGTATTTGTGTGGTTGTGTATGCCTGATGTTAGCTATAACCTTTTACTATGACATTACTCGTTTTACTTTACTTTGTTTACTATAATTTATTTTGTCGTCTATTTCATTTCTGTATAGATTTTGTAGATCAAGTTGTTATTTTATGTTTCTTGTTTGTGTTGTAAAGGTTATGTAATTGATCATCTCCATACACAATTGTGAGTGTAACTGAAAAATGAAGCAATGCTATGACTTTCATTACCTCTAGGCTTTGGTTTCTACTTATCTGTGTATCTTCTATGATAATTAATTGCATAACACTATTTTTCTGATTTTAATCTTGTGTCGCTTGTTACATTAATGGATTTTTTAACCAAAACTATTAAGTTGTATGGCTCTAGTACTTCAGTTACTGTCTTGCATCTACTGTTAACTATCGTGTTTAACAATTTCATTACTGCTTTTACAATCATCGCTTGTTGCATACTTTAATCTTTCCTAATGTACTATTTTTACAATTTAATCTCCCGCAATAATTGTTTTATTCCTAGCTAAATGTTGCTTAGATTGTTTGTGTCAAGTTTGATTTGTGTAATCTCTCTATTGTTACATTATTTGTCTGAAATAAATTATACTTTAATAGTGTTATTAGTCCTTTTCTTGCACTTCGATGTGTTGCCTCTTGTTTTGCAATGATTTTTTGCATTGAATATTCATGAAGTATTTTTGAAGTTTTTCAAACTAATGATCATTTATAAGTTTAATCCATGTCCTACATAACAATACTAAGTGCAAATCTAAGATTATTTTGATATCTTCATATTCCAAGTTTGAAACTGCGTGTATCTTTTTAGAATTCTGTTGCATTGTTTTAATCTGTGCGTGTGCTAAGATCACGTATGGCTTACTACTGTTACTTTTACTCCTAAGGTAATTTTTTTATTTTTTTGTATATTATTTATTTTGTTTTATTACACTACCTATGTGATATAGAAGGCTTGAAACTATAATGTATGACTATGATTCACTATTATTACTCATGTCGTTACTATGCCACTAGGGGCAGATAATAATTAACACTACGTAACAATGGTTGCTCGTTTTCATAGCTGTTATTTTGTGAGGTTCAGCCGTTGCTACAAAAATTCTGATTTGGTCCTCAGTTACTGCTTTTTTTGTAGTTAATAGTCCACTGCTTTTCCAGTTTTACGATTTGGGTGTGCAGGGTGGAGTTTAGGGCGCGAAACGCCATTTCAGGTGATGCAGCTTGCAGAAGGTTTGCATGTGATTAGTATATTCTTAATTGTTTTCTTTAGTGGCGTACTTGCTGGCGTATTTAATACTTCCTTCGCTTTTTTGTTGTTTTTTAGTGTTTTAACTACTGGTATATTTCCGCTCTTCTTGCTAAGCCTATGATTACAAATCATATTTCTATTTTTTGTAGAAGCTTCAACACAATGTGTTTGGTGGCAAACCCAGAGTTGTATAAAATTAAGAATCATAAAACTTTAGGTCATCAATCTGTTGCATCAACTTCCGTGAATTTAGTTAGATGCAACACCCTGAATAATATTAGCGTTTAAAATCTAGATTCACACAGCACAAAAATAATGGAAGTAATAGCTCCACAAATTGACACAATCTTTTTATTTTTACTTATACGTTAGTTTGTTACGTGTTTTGTAGAGTTTATTTTTCAATTTGGATGACGAGATCCATTTGATTAAAATAAATGCATTTATAGGTCCAAAATCAGACCGCTTATTTACTAGGGTAGTTTACAACCAATAAATATTCATAACCTATATATATTATCAGTTTTTGTATGAAAATTACAATTATTGATTCTGTTAGATAGGATGAAACAAGCACTGAACCCTTCGTTTTGGAATTCAAGGATTGAAGTATAAAAGCAAATCTTACAGACATTACAATTTATTTATAGTAAAATAATTAAAGACAAACAGGCTTAGTGATATTAATTAGAAAAAAAAACAGTTTTAAACAGCAACAGTAGTCAAACGTTGTAGATTAGTGTAAACTTTTTTTCTATTATACTGTACAATGAGCTTGTTTAGAACTGTGGCACTAAGTTATTTAAATTCTGCAGATAATTTTTCTTTACATTATTCTTTTAAAATCCAAGTGGTTAAAATCGTGCATTGGTTGGCAAGCAACAAATTAAAATGATATGAGAAACAAATACAACTTAAATAAGTGAATTGTGTAGAGAAGAAACAGATTCGTATTTATATTACACAATAAAAAATCAAGAATGTAGGGTTAGAGATTTTAGCCTGTTATCCGAAGAAAGAAAAATTTCTTTTTACCGATGACCAGGTTGGATCAGAATCTCAAAATGTACTGTAGAATGAACAATACAATATATTATCAATGTGCAAAATTGTTTATCAGAATTTATTTAACATGATTTAGGTTGATCATCCGCAACACGCCATGTATTGTACCAGTTATCTTGGTCTCCTTTTTGTGAATTACCTCATTCTGTTCTTCCCCTTGGCGTTAAATTAGCTGCGTTTGTACTTGCGATTTTTCAAAAAATTTGTAGCTATAAAATTTTTAGATTGTTTTTATGACTTCAAAATTTGTTCGAATACTTTTAATTTGGCCCAATTAATGCTATTCGCGTTTTGGCAAAGATGAAATTTTTCAAATTTTTTCAATCAACTAAAACCCTTTAGAATGTAAAGAATTTGTTTGTACCTTTATTTATACACCTTTACTTAAATTATTATTAACAGGACACCTTTTTCAGTTTTAGCTTTTTCGTCAACAAGAAATAATTACTTTTTAATCTTATTTGACTTTAATCTGCTTTTGTAGTTATTGAAAATTTGCGTCCCGTTGTGTTCCAACTCGTTCACATGCACTTTATTTTTCAGTTAAAAAGCATCGATTTTAAGTAAATTTTCACTTCTTCTTCGATAAGCATTGTAAATTTAAATTGCAACAAATAGCGCTTTAATATTTGCAAATACTTTAATTTCAGTACCTTAGTTTTTCTGTTTTGTATTGCTTTTATTTTATGATCTTTAATTGGTTCTATAAAACATAAGCCAGCAGCATTAATGTTTTAAAACATTTTAAACTGAGTTACGAATATTTAGAATTCTACGTTTTAAAAACAGCATCTTTAAATATCCTTCTGCTTTTAAATTTTCTAACAAGAATAATTCACCAGATGCAAATTAACCACTTGTTTCCATTTGTAGTGAATAAATCAAGTTTCTGAAGTAATACAATAGCGCAGCTAATTATTCAATCCAAAATCCTAGTGATGTCTTGTAAACCATGTAACTGATTTTTCATATAAGTTACTTTCATATGCGTAATATATTGACTACTATTAGGGTCAACATGTATTTTATTTTCATGACAATATTTACACTTATTTGAACACTTAGAGCATCGTAATTTTTAGATAGAAACTTGGTGTGCTACAAAATGTCTCTTAAATTAACATATGTTTGAGCTCGTTCATGTTTCCGCAATTTTATCTACCCCAAAAGCGATCTTAAAGTTTCTGTAAAAATGATAAGTCAATATCGTGACAGGAATTTCTGTCTGCAAAAATTACTAGAGTACTTATACATTTAATATGTATACATTGCAGTATGGAGAGTGATGCATGCGTTTATGTTTTTAGTAATGTAATTACAGCCGCGTGGTGATATTTGCATTCTGGCATTGGACAATTAAAATTCTCAAATTGTTTCAAAAATAATGTTTAAATTTGAATTTATTTGTTTCTTTGTATATTTATCGTCCAAACAGATATTAAATTGCACTACTTGACATAACTGATTCGCTTTTTTAAGCTAGTGTGTCAATATTGAATACGAATGCAACTAACCACATTGGCTACTGTCACTATAAAAAAGTAACTAAATAATTTTAACTAAAGAATTGCCTAATAATATTTTTTTATTGAGTAAACGTATATTGCTGTTTTAAGCTGTCCACAAAATTGTTAGTATACTGCCGACATAAAGATTACTTTGGCAGAACATCAGAAAATTCATTTTATATAATCGCTTTTTGACGTAAAGACCACATTGAAAGGACACCATTAAATTGATTTCCAATAACTATTAGTGTACTGCCGACGTAACAAATCACATTGACAGGACACTAGTGAGTTGATTTTATATATTTGCTGGTGTCCTTTTGACTTGAAGACTACATGAACAGGACATTAGTAAGTAAATTTTTAATCATTGCTGGTGCCCTGTTGACAAGAGGACGACATTAACAGGACACCAGCAAATTGATTTTTAATAATCGCTGGTGTGCTGTCGAAGTTAAACATCACATTACTAGCAAATTAATGTGTTGATTTTTATTATTTGATTGCGTCCTGTTGACGCTAGGAAACCAGCGAATTAATATTGCATATTTGAGGGTTTGCTACTGATAGGAAGACTGCAATAAAAAACATCAGATTAATTTTTAATAATCGCTAGTGTACTGCCAGCGTAATGATCTCATTTACAGGAAACTAGCAAATTAATTATATAAAAAAGCGTTTCAGTTTCTAATACAAGAATAAATGTACAATGCTTATTTCATAAGATTACATATTTTAATACTGCAAATCAACTGTAAACATACTTTGAATGCAAAAT
>JAQFZE010001079.1:0-20008 GCA_034695245.1 Dicyrtomina saundersi | reverse complement strand
CTGTGAAGAACCAAAATGACCCATATCCAATTTAAGCTACAATCAAAATGAGCTATGACATAAAAACAAAATGAGAATCATGCGTACAATGTTAATTAGGAGTTTTTGAAAAACGGAAAATGTTCTATTTTCATGTTTTTCAACAATGTAAAATGTCCTATTTACATGTTTTTGGAAAGGTGCAAAATGCTCTAATATCATGTTTTTGAAAAGCTGCAAAACTTTCTAATTCCATGTGTTTGAAAAGTGTAAAATGTAGTATTTACATATTTTTGAAAAGTGCAAAATGTTCTATTTACATGTTCTTAAGAAGTATTTAAATATATTTGTAGATAGTTGATTTTGTTTGTAGCTAAAAATGGATATGGGTCATTTTGGTTATTCACAGACGATATGATCAATAGTTGTGCTCACCTGGCAAGTACATTCCACTTGCAATCAGCGCAATGGTGCGACGAAACGCGATGTTGATCGGAAAAGGTTGCCGGTTCGGGTTGTTAATGGTAGCAAAATGGGCCTATAATGAAACAAAGGGAAATCTTGAATGCTAAAAATATTTACTGGAGGTTTGAAAAGCGATTTGATTAGTTATAGACAAGCTGACTTACCAGAAGATCCATCATCCAGGTTGAGAGACTTTGAAGCGTAATGAAACGCTGTCGGAGGTCCCGCAGAATCCGTATGAGGACTTTGACAGTTGAATTGTGGGCATTCTCTTCAAACCAACGACTATGACGAATAGCTTGCCAGTGTTCGCTCATCAATTTTGAATCCAAATGTATCTCAGGGTCCAGTTTACGGAAAATATGCGGCACAGTTGTGATCAACACTCTAACTGTCGCATTGACACTAGTAATGTCGAATCCTCGATTAGTGACGTGGGACAGGACACCTGTATTTCAGTAAAATTTGGCATTTTTAATAACAATAAAATTTATCACCACACATTCCGTATATATTATATTCCATTCATATAGTAAATCATACTTAATGCTCTTTTACTAATGGAAAACAGTTAAGCAAACAGTACTAATTACATTCCGACTGCCGTAATTCTTCCGCAACTTTGTTACTCAGTGCTTCAACGGCTTCTTTTGTAGGCAGTGTTTTGAGTATGACCACGAAATCAGCAGTTTTATGACCAGCGAGAATCGTACCTTGCTTGAAAGAGCCAACTTGTCTCACCTCGTCTACTTGCTATCAATATAGAAAATATAATTAAAGAAAGGTTTTTCATTTTCGGACTAATTCCTGGAAGCAATCAGTGAATTTAAGACCTTACACAAGCATCAAATCCTCCTGGAGTTAAAATAAGGTTTTCAAGCACACTCTGAATTCGTGTGACAAGATTTTGAACTCCTTGCGTTTCTTCTGTTGAGGGAGTGATATCTGAATTCCGCTTGAGAAGCGCCTAAAAATTATACCGCAACATGAAGATTACAAAACACGGAAACTTAAACAAAGACAAAAACCTTAAATGTACTTTTTTTAATAAGTTAGAAGTTACTTACAGTAGTCAAAGCGGAATCGTCTGGAGCAGGATCCGTCCGGGCGCTTTCCTCATACAGTATAACATCAAATGGAATTTTCCCTGTGTAGTATATACATATTCAATATTATGTTATTTGAGCTGTGCTGTGACCAGACTGACTTAATAAATAAATAAATAAATACATTATTTTAGGTATTTTACCACTGTTGAGTGATCGGATGTTATTATGAGCGACATTGGGGCCACTACCCCGGCTACGTCGGCCACGTCCACGATTTCCTCCCCTCATTATTATGACTGATGCTTCAAAGACAAAAGGGGAACGCAAGAACCTATAGAAAATACGCGTTTGGAGCAGGGAAAACACAACCAACTACTATTACTGATTATTATCCATTATTGTGCACACGTATTACTATTGACTATTACAAAATGGGATATTCAATTTTATCATTCCTGAGTTCGTTGTTTCAATAATTTATACTTTTTCATTTTTTAATCCCCCTATTCTGAACTCTGGAGAATAATAATGATTAATTTTAAATGGTGAAACGAAACCAAATAGCTACTGAAAACACTGTACAGTTGTCCTACGAATTGCAGAATTTGCATTTGGTAAAGCTACTTCATATTTTTTTATGGTACTTCAACAGGAACCGCTAATATAAAATACCCACCCCTGACCCGGTCTGCCGGTACTGCGGAAAATGTGAAATCAGGAAATTCACAGGAAAAATTATTACTGTAATTTTTAATCCAGTAATCCCGACAAGAATGAAATGTTTTAGAAATCTATGATAATAAACTATTCCTAATTACAATATCCTTCTCAAATTGATTATTTAAGAATTTATTTACCTGGTATTTTCACACAAAAAATCAGCTTCGCTCTGCACCTAACTTCCAAAACTGCAGCTTGCTTACGTATTACTGTGAGAAGAGACGTGAAAAATCTGCCAGTGTACAGTCCCCACTGTATTTCCTGATATACGCAAACTGAAGTTGTAGTTACATGTTCCGCTGGCCGCTGATTCTACTAACTAAGAATGGTCCGTAAATGATGTTATCCAAATTATAACTCTTTTAGAATCCACCCACCCCCATGTGATACCTTTTACATTGGGTAAACAAATGGTCATCTTTAACATCGCATGTCATCAATACCTGACTAGAGGCACCCCATTTACCGATGACATCATTTACGTATGCTTCCCTACTGCTACTCCAGCCGCATCACTCAGTCGCTCAGTTCCCTGTTAAAAACAAATGCACTGGATCCACAATCGACACATCTTAGAGGAAACTCATTGGCTACCGCAAAAGCTAGAAGATCTAAAGCGGCAAGAAATATATTTAAAATTTTCTTTAAACTGCTACTAAAATGCTAGTTAGGAATTGTCCATTAATGACGTCACGTGTTGGCTTAATGGGTATTGATGACATCCCGTGTTAAAGATAATTAGCCATTTACGCAATTATTAAGCTAATGATGAGAGGGGGTCCTAAAAATGAGGATATTTCACTAACATCATTTACGGTTAATCCCTCATTTACTTCAACATGGGTTTCGCTTTTGTTGCCTCAGCCGTGGTTTGTAATTTTGTAATGGTTTGTAATTTGTAATACAAACTTTGTATGGTTTACTTACGGACGACAATATTTTACAACTAGAAAAACTAAAATTGCAAAATTATTAATTTTGCTGTTCGCATTTATCGCTGACTGGTGAAGGGGTGAGCCAAGCCAAGTCAAGTCTGGAGTTCTGGACTATCAACTCAACTCTTGTTTCTTTCTGGGTTATTATTATTTTACACTAATTTCGTAAAGCATCTAATTTTCGTTTTTACGTTTAACTACCGGCGTGTGACTCTTGCCTGTTGCTGTTTTTTTAGTGTTTAGTTCATTAGTTTATCAAGTTTGTTGGTGTGTTACATATTATTGAAATCTTTTTCAAAATTCTTCCCCTAAAATAAAACTAAGCACTTGATTTGATCAATTGGCAGTTGTAAATATTGGATTGGAGGAAACTGGAAATCTAATTCGGAGATACAAGGTCCGACGACTGACGCACTCAAAAATTCAGACCTCTGTGTAAGTACTAGATTTGAATATTTGAATTTGGAATTTGTAAATGTTGAATGTTGAATGTGAAATTCTTCTAGATTAAAATCTAGTCAACTAGTACATATATATGGTCAATGGTAATTAATTGTTAGTTTGTATTGTGGTTGTGGCAGGTTCTTCCAGTCTATAACTGCGATTAAATTTGTTGACGTCAGCTAAGGGTTAATGCCAAGGAAGCAGTGACTACTGGCAACTGGTACTGGTGACAATATTGAAGATTATGGCTGACATTACAATAAATTCGTATTTACATCAGGTATTGCTTGTTGTATTTATTTTATGGACATGATAGAAATAAAGTCAATGTTAGAAGTAGTATGTATTATATTGTATATGCATGAATATGATAAACTTATAGCATATAGGAATCTCTCCCCTTCCCTGGCTGGGTAAATAAAATTTATTATGACATGAATTATTTTGTAATATGTACTTAATACTTTAGGTACTGACTATTTCGTGTTTACATATTTTAGATTTATGCTGCATATGAAGATTACAATGGGGATAAAGTGGCTGTAAGTTGGATATTTTTTCGAATTGCTAATAATTGTTGGCTTATTATGTGTTACTAAAAAGTAAAGTTTACTCGTCGATTTGGAAGCCAAACTGGGCGAATTTAAGCGATGGAATTTTGGGAAAGTACTATGCCAGACTCGAGCTCTTTAAAGTTTAAAGTTATGACAGTTTTTATGGTTAATGCAACGGCTCGCGGCTAACGGGGATAGCAAAAGACTGTGTTAAATCCAGTCACCAGTTCTACGCGGAAAATTATTATTAAAAAATGCATGAATTAATGCTGTCACAGCCGCACCTTTCTCGTACTACATTACATGCTTCACATTTTCCTTGTATAAGCTTTGTATTTTTATTATATCCAATATCTGGCATGGTATGAAGTTTGATGTTTTTTGTTCATAAATTAATATAATCAATGCTTTTTTCCCCCTTCTTCAGAGTCTATTGTCCATGGAGGACGCTCACGTTTTAAGTACAAAGTTGGTTAGTGGAAATTTCGAAGAAAATGTTCAGGATGTTCTCACTTCACCATTATCAGAAATGGTCATACTGCATTTAAAGTTAGTTTCTGAAAGTTGTAAATCTATATTCATTCTGATACAGCATTTTTCAATTAAAATTAGCCTTGAAAATTGCTTGTAAAACTTCGGTATGTAGCGAATGTGCTTATGACGTTATTAACATATTATCTTTCTGTAATTTTTTTCAGGGTACTTAAAAATGTTGTAGAGCAGAATGTGGATGAAGCTCTGGTGTACCAATGTCAGTTTGGACAAGTATTCTGTAAAATATTACAAAGTCAAAAGGACGAGAATTGGTTGCTTTCTGTCATGGAAGTGATTTGTCACGATCTTCGTCGAATAGCGCTATCAGCCAAAAATGTAGAGGATTCCTTGGTTCGATCTGAAGAAAGTGCTCCAACTTGCTTAGAAAAAGCTGCTGATGTTATTATGGCTATGTTCCGTATTTGTGCTGCAGATACGTATGTATTTTTTGGGATATTTAATATGCAAAATTTCAAATTAGCCACCATATATTAGTACCTTTAGTATTAGTTAATATGCCAGTCAGTATGCCAGCCAGTGTTACTTAGTTTTCTTGTTGCAGGCGAGCCCAAGAAAATGACACGAAAAGATGGGGAATGCTAAGTCTTGTAAATCAATTGTTCAAAATTTATTTCAAAATAAATCGACTTCATCTCTGTAAACCTCTTATTCGTGCCATTGAAGCCCAGAATTTGAAAGATCGATTTCCCCTCAATCAAATCATTGTGTACAAGTACTATGTGGGTAGGAAGGCTATGTTTGACTCAGAGTTTACCGTTGGTAAGACTTAAATAAAACTATAATGTTTTCAAAACAAGTGAAGTAGTCCGCATCAAAGTAAAAATGTCTATATAATCTTCATTTCTCATATTTGTAGCTGAGGAATGCCTAACATTTGCGTTTCGTCACGCCTCATCTCGAAACTCACTGGAAAACAAAAGAAAAATCTTAACATATCTAGTACCTGTCAAAATGTTTTTGGTAATATTCTTAAATTCCTTTGACCATAATTATTCCTTGTGATTGGATCTTCTTTAACATATTTTGACAATTTGCCAAGTGATTATATAACATTTGAAAATAAATCTAGGGATGGATGCCAACGAGGGAAGCATTGGAAAAGTACGACTTGATTGAATTTTATGATTTATCCAACGCTCTCAAAGTGGGAAACATTCGTCAGTTCAACAATGCTTTGAAAAAGTATGAACGAAAATTCATCGTGTCTGGCGTGTACTTAATTTTAGAAAAGTTACGGATGATTCTGTACCGAAACCTGTTAAAAAAGACTTGCCTCATTTATGGAAAAAATCAAGTCCCAATTGCTGTCATGGAAGCTGCCCTGAAATGGTCAGGATACGAGGATATTGACCTAGATGAGACACATTGTATAGTTGCCAATCTTATTTTTACAGGTCAAATCCGAGGCTATATTTCTCACCAACATCAAGTTTTAGTGGTAGCTAAGCAAAATGCGTATCCTAAAATTTCTTGTAGCGACTGATTTGAAATTGCATGATGATAAAGGCGTATCCTGGGTTTGTTTACTTATCTATACCATTTTTTGTTCAACAGTCTTCGAATTCGAACTTGTTTCATTTTTTTTTAAATGTTATTATTGAAACACAGCTAATGATACAAAAAGCACGATAATATTAACTTTTATACATGAATGCACTATGACCAATAAAATTACGATTTGTAAATCAAAGAAATTAAAAAAATTTATAACATTTGTCAAAATGTGTTTTACTCTTCTTCTGACTCTGACCATAAAATAATATTAAGTGTTAGAAAAACATGTGAAGTAAATCGAACAACAACAACAATATGAGAATACATTAGCGAGAGAAGCTAAGAAATCGGAGGTGGCACTACTTTGTAAAACTCATGATATCGTCTGTGAAGAACCAAAATGACCTATATACAATTTAAGCTGGAATCAAAATGAGCTATGTCATAAAAACAAAATGAGAAACAGGCGTAAAATGTTAATTAAGAGTTTTTGTAAAGCGTAAAATGTTGTATATACATGTTTGAAAAAACTGTAAAATGTTCTATTTACACGTTTTAAAAAATTGTAAAATGTTCTATTTACATACATATTTTTTCAAAGTGTAAAATGTTCGATTTACATTGTTTTGAAAATTGCGTAATGTTCTATTTAAATGCTTACAAGACATATTTCAGTATTTTTTTTAGATAGTGGATATTGTTTTTAGCTAAAAATGGATATGGGTCATTTTGGTACTTCACAGACGATAAAGTAAAAAAATGTACGTAATTTATTGGGCTGCATACATGCAACAAATTATTGAGAATCACTGGAACTGGAACTTGACGAATCCGTACTCATAACTTCCACATCCTCATGACTCCTTGTAGATGGGTCAATGCCAACAGCTGGGGAGGAATGAGTTGGTGGATGAAACATACTGCCCATGGATGAACCCATGGAATGATCTGGGGTAGAGCCAGAATGATGAGCATGGGGATGCCATGGGGGGAAGGGATTTCCCAAATTATTAGCACTATTCATTGAATTATTAGGTAGGGAATCCAAAAGTGCGGTAGGGGGTACACTTATTGGCAGATCACTTAGTCGTCCTAAATATCCCATGCGCATTTCTAAATCCGTCGGGTACGGTCTTCTAGGATCTCCTGGTTGCCAATTTAGGGGAGCTGCAACAGCATTCGTTGAGGATATTCGATGAGCAAAACGTATTAAATCCTCCGAACCAACTGAGTGCTGCTGAGCTTTAATAATTTGATCATATTTTTGCTTCGCTTGATACAATGCTGTGGACAGGAGGGTCTCCGTTTCCTTCAAATACTTCTGAAGGACTTGAATATCTTGATCATGACGAGACACTTCAAATTGTAAATCTCGTATTTTGTCTTCTATTTCAGCTTGGTCTTGTGCAAGCTACTTAGGCATACCACAAATAAAAATTAATTAGCAGATCAAAGAGCATTTGAATAGTACTACTTTGACTTTGACTGTAAGTTTTTCATATGAAGATTTGGAATTACTCAACAAGTTATACAAACGTTACCTGAAGGCTATCCTTTAAATCTTCATTCTTGGCTAGTATTAATTGAATTAACTGTGTTTGCTCATTATGTGATAATTTTTCATGCTTTGGGGCTATGGTGGTTTCCAATATTTCTCTGTAAATCAAAACATTATGTTTATTTAACCACAAACTGGCACAATCCTTAGGTCAGGAATCCTATTTTTTACAGGATCAATTATGATTCGTAACGTCAAACATTGACAGTCGCACTCAACATTACATTATATGCGCGTCATTAAAATAATACCAAATACATACGACGCTAAAGATAAATCCTCTTCATTAATGAGTATTAATAAACTAAACTAAACAATGCAACTTCCAACTTGAACAAACATTCAATTCAAACATAATATATGCACGGCTGTTTATTACATTATAAATAAAATCAAATATTAACTTACTTAGTAATTGTTTCAATATCATCAATAAGAGATAATAATTTTTCTTTCGTGCTAATTCCACGAGCAGCCATTTCCACTAAAATAAGTATGCCCGCCTAGGCTGAAGAGTAATAGGTATACCTTTTAATTCAAAGTTTTAATTGAATACTTGTAACTTGGATTAAAATAATAGATATTTGTTTTTGTTGTTACGTACGAAACGATACGATATGCAACATCCCTAATAAATTATTGGGTTTCGGACGATCATCGGACCGGTACCGGTACCTACAAAACTACGAAGAAATCCCTCACAAAAGCGAAAACAAAATCCTGAACACCTTCCTCCTCTCCGTCAGGTGATTCAATGATCACTAGTTGTGGGGGAAAATCAAGTTTTGAACATACCGGTGAAGCTCAAACAAAACAAAATACAAAAGATGGAAATAATCGAATACGGTTGTCCGCCGTCCACTCTCCACTTTCGACCTTAGTGCTAGGTTTTCAGATGGCACACAGAAATGTGTGGAGTTGATTATACATCGTGCATAAATGATGTGATACATTGTGGGGGTAAGGGCTCAAGCTGAATAACATTCTACATAGGCGTACCAAAAAAGCGAGGTTGGGGGTTCAAAATCTCGGATCACACAATTTATGCTCCATTGGTGGTAGCGGCAGTACAAAACACTGTAGACTTATGACACATACTTCCAGCAGCCTTGCATAAATTACATTTGCTGACAATTGGACAACTTGTACACCCCTCCCCCTCCCTCAAATTATCAACATCCCTGTTTAAATTGTGCGTACAGGACCAATTTTTAAGGGAAATAAATGGCGCTAAGCATGGACTCATTTCCCCCCTCCCAAACTACAAAGTAATATATGCAGGTTTCCTACGAGGAGGTTTCCTTCGTAATTCCACAAAACCTGGCCTCACAGATTCGTGTGGGGATGTGGACTTTTAGGTGGCCCTTTTCAGCCCGTAGTAAATAAATATTGCAGCACATACCAGTACCACATATAACGAGAGAGGCTTTTCCTTCAAACGTAGCCTTAATATTTGCCAGGTAAAAGATCCAGTAGTAATCCAATCCACTGCTGCTGTCATCTGTTCTCCACTGCACTCTGGCTGACACTGTGACCACTGTTCCTGAACTAGGATTGTATGTAAGTCTATAGAAAAAATAGTATTCTGCCGCTGATGCTGATGCTGGTGGGTGATCTGCTTCTGCAGGATCCTCAAATTAAGATTCAGTTTCTCAAAGATTCGGTTAGATTCATACTTTGCCTGCGTGTGTGTGTACTATATTTACAGTATATTTAAGGATATCAAGCAAGATCCCGATTTGGACTCGACAATTTGCAGGTGGGAACTTTGTGTGTGTGTGTGTGGTGTTACTTTGCGACATTATTGTGATCGGGATTTTATGGATTAGCATAAAACCATTTAAAGGCAAAGTATTTGAAGTTACTTGCGGTGACTGGTGACGGTTTAGATTTAAAATTTAGTTGTTAGTTAAAATGTGAGATTTTTCAGAAGTTATTCTTGCGATTCTCGGTCTTCTTAAACCGTACCGTAATACTACAGTCAGTGCGCATTCAGACGGCATTGGTTTTGGTTTTATACTTAACTGTACTGTAACACGCTGGCTTGAGTTACTTTCATTTTTTTATATAATTATCTTATACTTTTGCCACCTATTTTGTATTAATTTTTTTTTCTATATCATTGATGAAAGATTGAAAGTATTGAGCATTGATTGAAACTCATACCCTTCGCCCTCCTTGCGTTTGATCGAAGTTTTGAAGTAGCTAGATTTTTTATCCGGTTCGGACTTTGGTTCGGTACCTTGTTACGCACGGATGATGTTGATCGAATATAGAACCCTTTTAGTGAACTATTGCGGGAACAGTCAGTTCATTATTTTAAGATTTAACTCCGTTTCCTGTGCATTGTAATCATTCATCAGCTATAGTTCTTTTTGTATCGGCAATGCCGTGCAATAAGAAGACAAAATTACTGTGAATCTTATACTTAAAATGTTATCATCGCAAGCTCAGAGTGTTGTGAAGAATTTTCAAAATCCAAATACTGATGTTGTGCGATCACATTTTAAAGGATTAGAAATTTTGAAAACAGCGAGCAGTCCTCATTATCAAATTGATTGACAGATGACAGAGGTGTTACATGTTATAGCTGCATAAAGTGATTGAGTTGACAAATTAACTTGGAAGCTCTAATTCTTAGTAACTGATTGTCTTATTAAAGGTGAGGATAACAACATTTGAAGGCCAAATAGCTCTTTAAAGAATAATTATGAATATACTTGTGCTTATATTTCTTATTTATTGAAACAGACCCCTGTAGCAAACAAAGCATGACTTCATGGGTAGTTTGTTTTATGGAACTCTTTCATCTTTATATATATTACAATGAATACGAAGCACTAAATTGAATTTGAATGTAGCAAATTGTTCACGCGTATATTTGTTTTTGTTTTGCTGTAGACGACAGCCATGAAGGGGTTTTTATTTCCTAATGCAAACAAAAAGGTGGTCTCCAAAAAGGACTTGGAAGATCAGAGGAAAAAAGCTGACGAGCAAGCTGCCGCACAGGCATTTGAGGAATATGTGGCTGTATTCCAAGACACGGGAGCATCGAAATCTTCGTCGAAAGTGTGGATTAAAGCAGGCACTTATGAAGCCGGAAAAAGACGTGAGTCTCGATAGCGTTTTAAAATATTAATAATTTGACTCCTATTTTACAGTGACCATTTATATTGATTGCTTTTAAATCATTTAAATTCCTGGATGCTCTTTTTTTGTAGAAGAGGATTCGAAAGAAAAAGGAAAATTGTATAAGCCAACATCTAGGTTTGAAAAAGATGTTAAACCGGAACCAAATGTCAACGTTAATGATGACAATCGTCCTGAAAGACTGGGTAAAAAGAAAGAAAAAGAAAAAAAGAAAAGTAATCTGGAAATCTTCAAGGAGGAGCTAAAAATGTTTGCTACACCATATTTATATTGTCATAATAAAACTAGTGTGCTTTTAAATTAATTTAATTGTAATTAAGAAAATATTGTTGGCTACAGCTTTTCTCTCTGTAACCTTGTTTAAAATTAAGCAGTGTAGCTTTAATTTGTGTTTTTATATTTTTATTAGTATTCAAGAAGAAAGGGAAGAGCGCCATCGACTCAAGACAATGCTGGGTTTGCAAGAAGTGATCAAGTTGCCACCTAAGCCTGGAGATGATCTGCGAGCTTCGCTTTCCCTTGAACTCGGTTAATAAGCTTTAGTTGTCAATCCTTGCTACCAAAAAAAAAACAAATTCAAAAGCACATGTCAATATGTGTGACCTGAGACAACGTAACTGTAGTTGTCACTTGGTATCATTCAATGATGCATAGACACAGTCAGCCATTTGAGTCTCACTCTACTTTGCCATTGTAACTATAAACTGTAGTGTGAGCTGCTTCTTTCCATATTGAAACTATGCAGATCTGACGTTTTTTCTTCCCAATTCCCTTATATTGTTTCCACGTATATAGTGTACCAATTTCGTCTTTCATTCTTATCCACACCAAACTCCTTTATTCCCTCCAAAAATTGTCCTTTAAGTTCAGTGTAAGCCGTCTTTCGATTTCATTAATTCTGTTCAAAAACACTTAATAATGGTCCGTTTGTTTCTGGAAATCACCAATTGTTACTTTAGACGATGTTAGGATGGGTTCGATAGATGATGGTGACCCAAACACCACGAATATCTACCTTGGCAACCTTCCAACTAAGGTAATCTTAGTTCCCTCAATTAATTTTCATCTTGCATGTGTTTAAGTAGTTCAGCTTCCAATATTAATTTTCGTTCTTTGTTTTATGAAGTACTAATCAGATAAAACAAATGTTACGAATATTATGGTTCTGGGCGTTCAAAATTTACACGTAATTTTCTGTTGACGTATCATTTTTGTCCTTTAAGTCATAAGTAGTTGCTGATTACCTAATAATTTTTTCCTAATGTTTGATATTTTTGGAGTACATATAATATTATATTCATTCAAATGTTATTAAGGTATAATTCCCTATAGTTGTAGTTAGGTGCTTTGTGCCTACAACTTCTACTTTCAGCTAGTATCTTGCAACTTAAATTTACAGTAATTTTTTATAAGTGCTCTTCCCTGCGTCAAGACATTTAAACATAGCTTAGTACCAAATGTGGCAAGTAAGGATAATTTATAAATTATAATTAAGTCAATTAAGTGTTATATGACAAAAATGCTGGAATTGTTATATGTAAATGCGTGCATACAAGTTCACTTGAAAATTATTTTAACATTTAACTACCTTGTATTCTTATTTTAAAATTTATTTTAAAACATTTCTTGAATGTGGAACAAATTGTTTGGGTTTTGCTTTGTGTTCCGTAGATATCTGAACAGCAGTTAATGGACGTATTTGGGAAATATGGTCCATTAGCTAGTGTGAAAGTCATGTGGCCACGTACAGAAGAAGAGAAACAGAGAAATCGTCTCTCAGGATTTGTTGCTTTTATGTCACGGCGAGATGGTGAGAGAGCTCTAAAACATTTAGCAGGTAAAGAAATTCTTGGTTCGGAAATCAAACTAGGATGGGGGAAAGCAGTACCGATTCCAGCCTATCCAATCTTTATACCACCCAGCATGGTTGAGCTAACCATGCCACCACCCTTATCTGGTTTACCTTTCAACGCACAACCAGATAAGAGAGATAGACATAGGGTAATTCATTTCTGTTCTCCAACTTCAACCTTATTTATACTTTTCCTAATTTGCATATCTAATTATATATTTGAAATAATAGTAATTTCATTACATTATAACATTATCGTCCTGAATTCTAATTTGTTGGTAGATTCCGCCAATCGGGACACCATACCCCACGGATTCCAAAGGGAAGGAAGAATTTGAGAGGGTAAGGAGTTCCTAGTTGAGAATTTTGAATTATTTTAAATAATATGCTTAACTTTTTTTATAAAAGACAGCCTTGAACCTATACAGTCGTGTTATTGATATTATTATATTGTTTGGATTTATGTTACGTAAAATTGTTATTGTTTGCTACTGTTATAGGTTTTGTACAATGCAACCGTGAAAGTTGTCGTTCCTACTGATAGGAGTTTAGTAGCACTTATTCATCGGATGGTTGAATTTGTGACGAGAGAAGGACCTATGTTTGAAGCCATGATCATGAATCGAGAAATTAATAATCCACAATATAGGTGAAAGACAAGAAGCCATGTTTTTTTCTACGCAAGTTAACATGATGATATTACTTTAATTGGGCAAGCTTACAATTTAATAATACTTTACAGGTTCCTATTCGAAAACCAAAGCCCTGCTCATGTATACTACCGCTGGAAATTGTTCTCTATATTACAAGGGGATTCTACTCAGCGATGGAGAACGGACGAATTTCGAATGTTTAAATGTGTGTGTCAAATTCTTATTTATCGCTGTGACCAAAAGATAATGACAATGACTAATTTCAGTAGTGGCGGTATACATAATTTTGGAATAAAATTCAGAGCCATGGGATAAGTCCCGCAGCTCTTATTTGAAAACTACATAATTTTGAACGTGTATGCTTTACCACTTCAATTTCAGATGGTTCGATATGGCGACCACCAACTTTAAATCCTTTCACTCAAGGTATGCCAGACGAATTGATTCCGGAGGAAGAAAGGGATATTCGTAAAGGAACTTTGTCTAATGCGTAAGTTTTATAGTTATGTAATTACTACGATACAGTATAACAAGGTTTTATGTTAATTATTTAATTAATGAATTTGGCTAAAAAATGAACTCCCTTAAACAGTCAACGGGAACGATTAGAGCGAATGCTACGGAACATCACACCAGAGCGTCATCGCGTTGCGGAAGTAATGATATTCTCTATAGAGCATGCGGAGTCAGCAGATGAAATTTGCCAGTGCATTAAGGAATCTATATCCAATCCCAAAACATCTCTGGCTAAAAAAATTGCGAGGCTGTATGTGATTTCGGATGTGCTTCATAATTGTTCTGCAAAAGGAATGAATGCATTCTCCTACCGAAAAGGATTCAAGGCACATCTTCCAGCAGTCTTTCAAGAAATACATTTTGCCTATCAAACTGCATGTGCTGAAGAAATTGGGTCTATGGCAGAAAGCTTTAAGCAACGCGTGATGGGCTGTTTTCGAGCATGGGAAGACTGGTGCATCTATCCTAATGAATTTTTAATTAGACTACAGAATATTTTTCTAGGATTATTAACTGCTAATTCAAGGGTAATTTTGATGATTTCTGAATTAATTTTGTACAATGTAATTGAATCTTGCGTTTTACGTTATCATGGGCGAAATACAGTTTAAATTTAAATAATCTCTGTTGTGTTACAGGAGGAGGAAGAGAAAATTTTTGAAGGATTAGAAGTAGATAACGATGAAGAAGTGTTACTCAAGAGAAGAAAATCTCCACCAAGAGCTCAAATGCCACCTAAGAGTGCCTTGAATCTTGTACGAGCACTGCAGTCAATAGAACCTGGAAATGAAGAACTTGATGGTGTGCCCATTGATGAGCTGGATGGCATGCCCATGGAAGCTCAACCTTCTAGTGCATCTATTATGACTACCTCACATAGTGATTCAATCGGATTTGCACCTTTAGAAAACAATCAAAGTGAAAGTAATAAACTCAAAGGTGGGTTTGTCACCACCAAGTGGGAGACAGTCGACCCAGAAGAGGTTAAAGCACAGGCTGTAACTACAACGAGTAAATGGGACTTGTTTGAGGAAAATTCGTCGGAAAATTACGGAAGTAAAGATGAGCAAAGTGGCTTTGGAAGTCAGAGAAGTACTACCGATAGTCCCTCCCAAAATTCTGTGGGTAATTCTGTCCGGAAAGGATTGCTCGTCGACTACGATGAAGGGGATGATGAGGATATCGATGGGGCTCCTATGGCAGATGAAGGGGGAACTGACTACAATAGTTCGGGCAATTATTACAATAATTCATTAAGTGGTTTTGGGGGTAGAATGTCTTCCTTGACAGCAGATGATGAAACATCACATGAGCGACGGACAAAACTCAGAGAAATTGAAAATAAAGTTTTAGCTTATCAAGATGAGCTTGAATCCGGACGAAAAAATGCCAAACATGGCTATACTGTGTCAGAAATGGTGCAGAGTTATCGGGAGAAGCTTCTGAGGAAGGTGATTATGATAATAATTAAATGCTTTATTTATCAACTTTCAGTAATCTTTTCGATAAAAAATCTTGGGTGTATTTTCCATTTTCGTTTGATATATATCATTTATATAGAGTGCAGTTAAAAATTATCAAGTTAATTATCAAATGAGCATTAATACGTATGTATTGAATAATGAATATGGTCTTGTTCATAGTGCCCAGTATTTAATGTGTACATTATTACAATATGTTTTACTTTGTTGTGTTACATTAGTCTGAGAAAGATACAAACGATAGATCAGATAACACTAGCACGGATGACCTCAGTAGTTCATACACAGACAAAGATCATAGTAGTTCCAAATCCTCATCTCGACGGGCTGCGGCCTCCGCTTACAATTCCAAACGAAATCGCTCACTTTCCCCTCCCGTTTATGAGCGGGAGAGTCGGGACTATGAGCGTAGTCGTGACCGTGATAGAGGAGACACGGACCGCCGGTCGAGTAGAGAGCGTGAACGAGATCCGACTCGAGTACGAGTTTCTCCAAAGTAAGTTTCCATTTTATTGTAAATTAATTGATTTTTTACACTAGTGTGTAATTTCTTGAATTTAATTTTTGAAGCTCAGGGTTAGTTTTAGGTACAGGAATACAATAAATCAATTGATAATTAGTGGGCAGTCTAGTAATCCTAATGGCTGAGTTAAGGCGCTATTATACAATTAAGATAATTGATTTTCCATTGTCTCGTTTCAACCAATCGTAGTCTTGTTTGCTTTTTTTTCTGTGACCAGTATATTTTCACGTTATTTTAATTAAACTATTGTAACTATAAATATTAAGTAGGTCGGCTGAAAAGTCTAGCAAAAAGAATAGAAGTCCACCTACTGAATCCAGGACGCCGCGTCGAAGTCATTTTAGCAGGTAAGAAGTTGCCCGCCTCGTTTCTTTCGATGACCGATGAATGTATATTGCCACTTAGTTGTTGACATTGACCGTTATTCGTATTTTATAGCTTAGTTAATTGTCGATTACTCAGTAAAAAATATATGGGACATGGGAGCTAGTAGTAGCTTTAAGGCTGTGATGTATCAATACAATTTGTATGAGGTTTGCACTGCTCCCTTTACTGTTGTCTTAATACTTGGCGTTAAATAGATATCCGATGTTATTTAATTTAGGTTTTTATTCTTTCAAAATGTTGCTTGAGCAAAAAGTTAATTATTAAATTAATTGATTTTGATGCTAAATTAATCTCTTGACCATTAATAATGTGAGTTTTTTGCCCCATGTTGTATGTATCATACAGATCACGAAGCAGAAGTAGAAGTCCAGTTGCTAATAGGAGCCGAACTAATCGAAGATCTAGGTCCCGTTCAAGGTCCCCGAGTCGTCGGCATCGGCATAAACATAAGCGTTAAGAGTACATTTAATGATTCCTAATAATATTTCATTATTATATAGATTTGATAGTTATCTAATTTAATATTATAGTTTTAGAAATTTTTGTGTTGTTCAGTGTTGTAAATAAAGCAACAAAAAATAATCACGTATGAATATGTATATATAAGTATAGATAATAATATATTACTAGTTATTTGTAGTTACACTATAGACATACATTTATGTAGATCATATTTCATCAATTTGAACTGTGCTATACTATACATTTTTGTTTTTTATAATGTGACATGGTCTGAAACATGGCAGGTTATTTAATACATTTGCTATAAAATAAAATAGAGACAGTAATTAACTAAATTTTGAGTTCGTTTCTTTTATTGTGAGGAAAAAGGGATGTATGAGAAATTATTTTGATGTTAACAGCGTATGATGTATGTAACTCCTTACCATAGACACTACACTGTTAGTATCAGTTATGTATAGTATCCTGTTCAAAATAAGTAATAAGCTTGACTATAAAATTCTTCATTTATTTAATTTATTATTGTGAAATAGAATTATTGAAAGTCAAGTTACCTGGATCATGCCATTATTGCAAAAAACAACTGTTGTACTGTATGTGTTATTATTGTATGTGTATAAAGTGTGTTTTCATGGATCACCATAATTTGTTCTACTAAATAATTTTCAAATATACAAACTTGTTATGGAAGACAGCATCATCATCATTCATTGTTATATTTTCTAAACAAAGATTAATTTTCACAATAGTGAAAGTTTTACAGTAGGTCCAATATTATTATGTTTTTTATTACGTCTGTAAGGTACTTATTTGCTTTCTCTTGCTTCTTTGTATATACTTTTACGGTACCGTACCTGTTTCCTTGTTTATTGTATTCTGTATGATCATTGCATTGGTGGAACAAGTAGGAATAATCATGAACGATTATTATTATTATTATTATAGTGTAATGTATTAGTGTACATATACATATTAAAATGTAGAGCGTGTTTAGTGCAATTGATGTTGAAATTGTCAGCGGAAAGAGTGTAAAATCTTATAATTATTGTGAATTTTTTGCATGTGTTGAGAGTTGTTCGTAATGTTTGTAGATTGGTAATAAAACCAATATTAATTTTTGAACGACAATTCTTAAAGAAGAGAAAATATAAGGAATATCCAAAATCCTAAATTATGCTGAATTATCGTAGAGAACTCCATACGGAGTTAAAGTTTGCACGCTAGTTATTATGATGATGACATCACAGTTCAATGCTAAATTATTTCATTTACCTAGTTGTGATATCATAGTATCATCTCATTAGTTTAAGATTCAGTTACTGTTTCTACCTGTCTGTAGAATCCAATTATTCCAATCCCCATAATTTGCGAGTGATCTCACTATCATTCGTAGTATCGTCGAAAAATTGAGCAGCAAATAAATTACTTTTGAACTTGTGATGCTGTTTGCATTTGTCTGTCTGCACTGTATTTGCTATGCATGGTTCATCCGATGTTAGTTTTGTTCTTGTGACATCCGTTGGCTGGCGTTAACTTTAGTAGGTGTAGTTTCAAGAAGAAAAGCAACGAGAAATAAAAGAAAATAAATAAAAGTTAGCTCAATATTTAGGTTACATGTTTATCAGAGATTGTTGATATTATGAGCATCGATATTGTCATTATCTAGATCACGACTGGATTGACTGGATTCTTTCTTGATTATTCGCCGAAATTTTTGATAATATAATGTAAACTGAAATTAGTGCTACAAGATTGACTTTCTTCAGTCATATGTGTGGATACTAATAAATAGTTCTTTTGCATTAAATTTAAGACTTTATTTTGATTTGGCCGGGTTTAATTAGGGAAGGAGATGCTGAGAATGTACATAATATTCTGTTGTGCCATAATCCTCCAAATTTTTTACGCTATAACTGTATGAATTGATGAGCCCCTATCCGCTCTTAATTGGTTGAATTGTTTTTTTAATTTTTTTATTTGTACAATTTAGTTACATAACAAACATTAAGAGAAACGAATATTATTGGAGCAATAGCGAAAGAAGGAAACTCAATAGGATAATTTTGAGAAAGCGATGTTTTATAAACAAATATATAGTTGAACATTCCATAATGGTCTTTTGTTCTCGCAAGAACGACAACCACTGAATTGTTCTATTCTTCTCCCATATGCGATATGGTGACGGTTAGGTTGCTGTATATTTACATTCCGAGGTCATCCTACCCATTTAGCTTATACATTATGTACGGACCCAACTTCAGCTCCTAACAATACTAGTACTGCTAAAATAATGTTGTCTAAATGCGTCAGAATAATAATATATGCTATTGCTACAAATTATGAGTAACTGATTCGATATTACATAGATTCTGCTTCTGCTTCCCATACTTTAGTTTTATTATTTATTATCATTACCTCTGTATATATCGTATCTCATCAGTAACATTTAAAGCAGCATTTGCTTTTTTACACAATTATGATACCTGCATTTAAGGAATTCCAAAATTTAGAATGTATCAAAATGAGATCACAAGTACAAGCTTAAATTTCCATATAATAACCAATTCTTTATCCTCAACACTGTACGAACTACGAGCTCCTTTTTTATTACTCTGGAAAATGATTTAGTATATAGTATATAGCAATATAAAGGATGAAGTTCTGCTAAATAACGATCCAATTCAATACAGTTTTCATTTGTATTTGTTTAAAAGAAATATATCGTATTTTGTTGTTGTATCGCCATTTCTCGCCGGTAAGAAAATAGTGAAAGGGCATATTCGTTGTGATGTCATATTTGTACTCACTAAATTGCATTTTTAATGAAAGGTGTTTAATTTTTTTAAAGGAAATAATATTATGCCAATAGTAAACCATGTACGATTTTAAAGAATGAATTCTAATTATGCGTATACACTATACACTATATATCATCAAATCGAGGCAACGTCGGCATTATGTGCTCTTCTGCGGTGGAAGAACTTTTGAGAATTCACTAAGAGAAAAGCAGGAAAAGTAGAAAACCGTCTAAAGTCTTGTGTATATGTAGAAACAAGCTCCCAAACCCAAAGCTAAAGAAAAAAAGATCAACAGTTATTCAGTCTTTCATTTCCACTGGATTCGAATAATCGAAACTTGAACAGGAATTTCTACTCTTGCATATGAAGATAGCTTCAAAAAAATTCTTCGTAGTGTGTTTGACTAGCTATAGTAGGCACATCTTCTATTCTG